>JASFYC010000718.1:600000-877808 GCA_030412335.1 Botrylloides violaceus
TGACAATTTTAACGCAAATTCTTCGAAAAAATAGGTAAATTTCGCCTCCCCAAATGTAGGGTTAATTACTATGCAGTCCCCTAGGAGCATAAAGCTCACGGTTGCTTGAAAATGTAATGTAGGATGTCGTAAAGAAAATTTAATTCAAATATACTATATTGTAAAGAAGAATTGAGAATTAAAACATTCACTCAATAAACTAAGGCTGGACGCTAAATCTGTGGTGATCTTCTTTACAATAATTATTGATCGTCCACCCTCGGCTCCACTACACTATTCAAATATACATAACACGTTGACAATTTATCGCATTAATATGACTTGTTTGTTATCTCGGTTGGGGTAGGCAATATTTGGTTACGTTTTTGGCACTTTTGGTTTTCATGCTTATTTATTAGGCTCCATTTCGATTTCACTTTATTAGGCAGAAGTGGTAGGCCTACTCTGTGCGTCTGATACTCTACAATAGATTCCTATCGCGGATGCAGAGATGGCATTGTCTGTATCTACGTCGCAGCACGCTCTAGATTACTATAGTAGGGTAATTTCGTCGCAAATTCCTGGACGCATTTTCTTTGACAGAAGTGGTACTATGTGCGTCTACGTGGCAAAACGCTCTAGATTCCTCTCGTGTCTACGATCCTAGGATATCGATTCTGTAGGGCTACACGCGCATTTCGATCTCTAGCGTTAGAACAAGGCTACGGACTTCGACATTTCAGCGTGATGGTCGTTGATTTGCTTGGCTGTAGAATATTGTCTTGCCTGCCCTAGTATGGCGATTAGTACGTCTTCATAGAATATCTATGGTTAGTAGTTGTAACGTGGTCATGCATGAGTGATTATATTCAGAGCTCAGTGGTAGGATTGTTTCCATTGCACGCTTCAGTAGTCACGGGTAGATTTCTATAATTCCATCTTCACCTGATGAAGGAGCAGAGCTCCGAAACCTTGTGTATTATATTCCAATAATCTAGACTGGACGTTAAATCAGTGGTGAGTTATGATATTTGTTACTATTTTAATCGTCTGCCATCGGCTCCAATATTTTTCGTATCTATAATTATACTGTTTCTCACAAGGGCGTAAACGCCCTGGGCAGTCTGCGATTTCACTGTTCGGCAGTTTAGTATCGCAAAGTAGGCTTGGTGACACTATTAATTTAATTTTTATTTAGATTATTAGTTTTAATAATGAGTATAACATTACTGCAACGAGCCCGTGGGACTATTCTTGGGGCTGTATTTGGCGATTGCTTGGGGGCCAGATTCGAAGATTCATGGATGGAAATCCCTCTCAAATCAGTCATTTCATATTTGGAAAGTGTCCAAAAGCGAGTCAAAAATAAAAAGATTGGACAAGGCAAAGTGTTATACACTGACGATACATGCATGACCTTTAACCTTGGACTATCTTTGGTGAAGCACAAAGAATATAATCCACAAGATGTCGCTAGAAACTTCTCGGAAACCTACTTCGCATCGTCATCTCAAAGATTCTATGGCGGCAATGTTACCCATGTATTTATAGCGTTAAGACGAATTAATTATAGCGGAGACGTTTACCAACCGGCGACTCAACAATTTAACGGATCCGGTTCATACGGTAATGGTTCGGCTATGCGAGTATCACCAGTACCTTTATTTCATCATAATGACGTAAAAAGTATTGCGAAATTAGCCGCAGAACAGTCAAGAATCACTCACACCAATCCGTTGGGAATTAATGGAGCCATACTACAAGCTTTGGCAATAGAGAAAGCGATGAGTACGGAGGAAATCGCCAATCCAGTGATATTTTGTCAAGAGCTTATGCAGCAATTGAAAGAGCTTGCTCCTGTGAGCGAAGGGTTGGATATTTACGAAGAAAAAATTGATAACATAATCAAAATTTTGGAATCAAATGAATTGGTTGATGATCATACTGTAGACTTGAAAATTGGGTCTGATGTGACAGCACAAGCTGCGGTACCGGCCGCGATTTTTAGCTTTTTGTACTGCCTCAATAAAGACCGGATCCCTGAATTATCAAATTTTAACGGTTTACTTCGAACCGCGATTTACTCGGTCGGTTTCGCTCACGATTCTGACACTGTTGGTTCTATGGCTTGCGCCATAGCTGGAGCTTACTATGGAGTTGATTGTATCCCAGAAGACTGGAGATATGCATGTGAAGGAGCCGAAGAAGCCTTACGATTGGCTGATGACTTGATTAGAATTAACCAATCACAGAAATCTGGTGGAGAAATTTGAATTCGGAGAAACCCTTTCCATTGATTGATGACTTGATTCATACCAACCAATCAGAGGAATAAGGAGAGATTTGAATTCGTTAAAAAGTTCTGAAAGGCTTGTTATTGACTGATGACCTTGTTCATATTAACCAATCACAGCTGTTTTGCACAAATATTTAGTTCCTATAGTATTATTGTGTTGAAATTGAAGTTATCTAGGCATATTATCAGGTGTTAGCAGATTAGCGGTCGACCGATTATCGGGGCCGATATTTGTATTTTTGCGATTATCGGTATCTTCAGTTAATCAAATATGGAAGTCATTATTGGATGTCGGCCTCAATAATCAGACGATAATCGGCCTAATATCGACTTTTGGCCGATATTCATTTTTTATGGATTATCGATATCGGCCATCAGTCATATGAAATGTCGATCTCTAACCGATGGAATATGGCTCATCAGTAAGCCTGCCATTCAATTTTTCTCACCAAAAGGTGTCACTGTCGAGCCTTACACACCGGAGCGTTGCAGACCTGCAGAATCGATCGCTCTTGCCTATTGCCTCAACCCGTTGGCCATTATAGATAACCAACTTACTGGTTGTTTGTCAGTTAGTAGCAGGTTACCTATCTATACGCCCATCGACAACAACTCTTGGATGAGTCAGAGAGAGAGAGAACCTTATTTTATCAACCAAGAAAGTATAAAGTACAAGGAAAATGAAATCATGGTAATCAGACCTCAGATGTTGGTCCTCAACCAAGTCGTTGTCATCTCCCTAGGGATAGACTCTGTACCACTCGTACAGGTAAGAGCGCTTTTTGTCGGGAGCCACTCGTCGATTAGTGTCTCCCTTTTAGCTTTACGTCGACTGATAATGAAATATTGTATAGTGAGTGAGCAACAGCAGAATATTTTACTCTTTTCAGTTAACTGAATGCTATAATTGTCAATAAACTAACGTTAAATCTGTACTGAATCTTGTTTACGATATCTGTTGATTGTCTACATTATTTTCCACAGAAGTTAACTATGGGTAACAAATCTAGTCATGAATCAAAAACTCCGGTGCCTCTGAAATCTCGGTTTGAAGGGGCAATTATGGGTGCTCTGATGGGTGACTGTTTAGGCGAGCGTTACGAGCAGTTATGGAATGAAATTGATATAAAAAGAGTGATACTGTATTATCAAGAAACTATAAAAAAAGTCAAATCGAACGAGCCATTGGAGAAAGGTTTCGTTTTACATACTGACGATTCATGTATGATGTTCGACTTTGGAGAATCGCTGATGCGTAACAAATGTTACGATGCTCGTGATGTCATCAAGTCATTTGCAGAGACTCACGTCGCGTCGACAAGTGAACGAAATTATGGAAAAAATGCAGCGTTACTTCTCCGCGATATGAAGGACCGAAACTACGAAGGTGATATTTATAGACCAGCTAGAATGCAGTTTTCCGGGAATGGCTCTTACGGAAACGGATCCGCAATGAGAGTAACACCGGCTGCATTATTTCATCACAATAATTTGGAAAATATCGTCGATTTAGCGGCCAACCAATCACGTCTAACTCACACTAACCCGAAAGGTATCAACGGAGCAATTTTACAAGCTTTGGCCGTCGAAAAATCATTAAGTACCACCAAAATTGAAGACCCGGCAAAATACGCTGACGAGATATTCTCACAACTAAGCGAGTTGACTACAGTCAAAGAAGCACTGGAAATTTATCGTGAAAAATTTGATGCGATCAATAAGTTATTGGCGTCAAAATCGCTAGTAAAAGCACCAGAATATAACAGAGAGATAGGTACCGACGTCACGGCTCATCGATCAGTGCCTGCTGCCTTATTCTGCTTTTTATACACGTTAAATTCCAACCGAGTTCCGTCGCTGTCAAAATTTAACGGCTTCGTTCGGGCTGTAATTCTTGCTGTAGCGTACAGCCACGATTCTGACACGGTCGGGTGCATGACAGGTGCGATCGCCGGAGCGTATTATGGCATCGAAGCAATACCGGAAGAATGGAAGTTTGCGTGCGAGAAATCGGATGAAGCAATTAAACTTGCAGACGAATTGTACCAATTAAATGCAAGCGCTTCAGACAGACCGACTGATACTCAAGAGGGAGCGTCACTCAGCAAAGCGAATCAGAAGAAAGAAGGGTTCTCTGACGCTTCGAGTCAGCAACGGGAAAACTCACCCGACGAAGCGAGTCAGCAGAACAACGAGTCATGTGATGCTATGACTCAGCAAGAAGCATCACCTGCTATAGCCAGTCAGCAGAATGATGACAACCAGTTTGAGAAAAATACAACCGATGGAACTCAAGACAATGCTGATAAATGATACCACAGTTTTAGCACAGAAAAACGAAAATTCGCCAAAATTGACTTGTTGTGGCCAAACATTTCGCCAACGTCATCCTTTTTATGCTGTCCACACTTAGGTGCTCTTAATTTAAATTGCACTGTATTTTATGCATTGTAGAATGAACTCTTGCTTCCTAATATATATGTTGAATCAATGTGTCAATATTGAAGGTGACCATTTTTATGCTGTCCAAACTTAAGTGCTCTTAGTTAAAATTGCACTGTATTTTATCGTGTAGAATGAACTGTTTCCTAATATATATATTGAATCAACGGTTCTTTTGATTTGTTTGTTTTCCAGCAGCAACCTATTTTCTAAAACGACCGATATAGAAAGACCAACAACAATGTTACATCGAACCGTAGTCATGCCGGCAGGTGAGAAAGAAATCTAACTGTACAGCTTCGGATAATATACTCTTAACCACTGTAGGCTGAGCAATCAGCCCGCAACAATTGTGTTTGTTGCAGCCTACAGTGCCATAGAGTAATAATATTCAATGGTGGTATGCTCATATCTGGTGTACACCAACTGATCAGCCTTCGGTAATGGTGCTGTTAGCAACTATTAGGCAATTCAACCCCTGTTAAGGTTTGAGCCAGGCATAATTTTTGATCCCTGCCCTTCCAGTAAGTTAGACCAGACATGAAGACAGTGTCGACACTTTGTTATATCCTTGCAGGTCGACACACCGCATCTCTAATATTTCTTCATGGATCTGGAGACTCTGGAGTCGGAGTACGGAGCTGGATCGATGAATGCTTTGATAGAGTTGGTGATCAGCGCGGATTCAATTTTAATCATGTCAAGGTGGGTGAGTAGAATATTTTAGCTAATTGAGGCCTATATTCGTATTTTTGCAATTATCGGTATCGGCCGGTAGTCAAATGAGGAAGACGATATTGGAAATCGGCCTCGCAAATCAGATCAAAATCAAGTATCGGTCAATCTCTACGAAATGTCCCAGATAAGACTTGAAGTATCGGTAATTTGACCAGACTCAGAATCATCGATAGACCACGGTACGATCTCATTAAAATACATTAATAAACCACTAAAATCATTAATTTACAGGTTATATATCCGACAGCACCTCCTCAACCATACACGCCGTCGAACGGGAAGATTAGCAACGTTTGGTATGACCGGAACAAGATCTCGTTCAAAGCACCAGAAGTCGGAGAATCAATCAACTCGATGTTGCCAAAACTTGCAGAGATCATTAAGGTGAGTTTTATTCAAAATTTATTACCCTACTAAGGTCATGTCAGGTCAATGCTTGCTTGGAACATAATTCAAAAGCTTTCGGATGGAATCCATCTTCACCTGATCGGATAAGAGCTCCGAAATCTTGTGAATTGAATCTTGTGAACCGGGCTGGACGTTGAGTCTGTCGTGACTTATTATATTTATTACTATAGTAGGGTTGAGCTATGAAAGCTTGTGAGTTATATTACAATAAACCGGGCTGGACGTTAAATCTGTGGTGACTTATTATATCTATTACTATAGTAGGGTTGAGCTATGAAATCTTGTGAGTTATATTACAATAAACCGGGCTGGACGTTAAATCTGTGGTGACTAATTCGATCTATTATTATTTTTCAACCTGTAATATATATATTGCAGGCAGAAGAGGACTCTGGTATCGGTTTAGATCGAATTATCGTCGGAGGTTTCTCAATGGGTGGTGGTATGGCTCTCCACGTCGGTTATCGTTCGCATCCACAACTTCGCGGAGTATTTGCGTTGTCCTCATTCTTATCCGAACAATCGCCTGTTTATGACGCAATGATGGCACGAAAAGATGACGAAACAATGCCAGAATTATTTATGGCTCACGGAGATCGAGATGAATTGGTGAAATTTGATTGGGGAGAGAAAACGTTCGAAAAATTACAATCTTGTGGGGTTAAAGGTCAATTTAAAAGGTTCAAATATTTCCACGAGTTGGGTACGGAAGAACTGACACTTTTACGGAAATGGATTGACGACAGACTTCTGGACATGTCGTCAAATAAATTGTGATGTAACATACCCTCATGAGTTACAATCACCCATGGGTCATAACTTGTCGTCAAATGAATTGTGATGTAACATACCCTCTAAGTGTCATAATCACCATGTAACAAGTCATAATTGATTTAATCAACTTGTAGAGCCACGTGTTTGGGAGGAAAGCAACGAGTTGTCAACCCTATGGTCTATGCCAATTTCCTGGACTTTTGAAAAAGTCATAAGAACCACTAGGGAGGGCCAGAGAGACATCTGTCGTCGACCCTGCCCAGTGCTCTTAGACAATTTGTTTTCTTCTAGAGTAAAAAATTCGACACTTTGTCAGCATTGTGGGCCACTCTTGTGCAGAATTGTTGCTAGCAGTTCAAAACCGACCTCCAGTAATCAATATCACGGTTTCCACAACTTCAACAAACCATCTTCGGAATATGTCGCAATGAGGTTGTTGTGAGGATGATGTGCGATACCGATGACATCACGATCGTGAACCGTTAACGTTCTCTCTAACTTTCCAGAGTTTGTTGAAAAACAATACAGCACCTAAGAACAAAATAGAGAGAACAGGTCACCAGATTACCCTACTAAGGTAATATGGTATTTTCTCTGGTGACAGGATATTACACCATTCGATGATAACTGCGTGAAATCTGTGAATCTTCTTTACGACATCTATTGATCGTCCACCATAGGCTTTCAATTGATTGAGCGGAACTGTGAAACTTGTGAATGTTACGATTCTCAATAAAGCATGACTGGACGTTAAATCTGTGGTGATCTTCAAGATGAAATTTTATTTTTAAGACTGGACTGGACATTAAATCTGTGGTGACTTATTATATTTATTACTATTTATATCGTCCGCCATCGGCTCCACCATTTTTTGTATTTTTAAGACAATATCAATAATAATCATTCAATCAATTTTATGTATCTGAAACTCAATTCACAAGCTTTAGAACATAAGCGTTACCTGGTCTTCTCCTACGCAGTAGATCCACTCTCCTCTTGGCGACACGGTCGAGCAGACAAAGTCACCGCCCTCTCTCTTTCCAGAGTTGAACGACCGGACAGTCTGACCCTGAAGCACAAAGGAGCTAGTCAAACAAACAGTCACAATAGAGATAAAATTTATGAGGAGACGCTTAGCTCTCAGGTTCTGTTCACGTAAGCGACAGTCTGAGGATGGGTAAAGGTTGGTTTTCCTGTTCCACACCACAGTCACATGGAAGCAAAGAGTCTAGCGTAAAAATCACTGCCAAGTAATGAGGCAACTAAAATTGAATATTCGAAAGCGATTTGACAGCAAATTTCAAATCGGGCTTACTACCACCACCTAGCAGACATCAAATCTTTTAGGCAAAAACTGTTTTCTGTGACGCTCACTTCCACATTCTCTCCCACACACACTCCTTGCTAAGATTCCTCTCAATGGTCTTCACCTAATTTTTGTTTATGAACATGGGCTGATTCGACGATTCGATTAAAAAAAATGCTTGATTCATATTCGAAATCAAAAATGATTCGATCCGCCCATCCCATGAGCAGTTCAATGATACGTTGATCCCTGAATGGAATATTGCTGCCAGGGATCAAGTTTTCTCTTGTAACTCCCGTTTTTGTAGCAATTTCAAAAAAAGTGAAAAAAGCATACAGAACAGTCAACGTGGTCGTTTCATAAATTTCTGAATTCTTCCAAACCTGCATATTCATGATGACAACTGTGTTGGAACGGTTACAAACAACAAACTGTTCTTGATTCTTTGGTAGAACATGGATACTGTTCACTGTCGAATCAGGACGAGCTCCTCCGAACGATTTGAACGTATTCGAACACTCGGTTGTTTTCATGCTCCATATCTGCAATAGTGAGGGAATATTGTTGAAGAATGACTCAGGTTTGTTCAGTCAAATAAAAAAAAGATATCACAAGTCAAGTCAGTGAGATTTTCAAGTCTTTTCAAATTTTCGAGTCGAGGCTTTTATACTTTTTCAAATTTTCGAGTCACAGGTTGCGAAAAATATCAGAGTTGAAAGCTACATTGTGTGACCCCCCATTCGGCAAGATATCAGGTACACAGCCAGTAAGAAAGGCCATACCTTGATAGTTCCATCAGACGAAGCACTGATGACACTGTGTCCATCGTTGATAAACAAAGCTTCATTCACAAATGAAGAATGACCTCTGAACTCTTTCAATGACTTGCCAGATTTCAGACCATGAACTTTAATCGTGTGATCAAACGATGCACTCAGAATCTGTAACAAAAATGCAAGTCAACCATTAGATGACGCTAGAGCTTTTGCACCGATATTGCCTTCGAGTATGCTGTTGATAAGTTGAATTGAACTGTTTTTTTGTCCCGCATGGCAAAATGCTTAAAAAGTCCTTTAAGTTACCAAAAAGCAATTCAACAACTAGGTGGTGATAGAGATCTTGAATTGTCAGGCCTGTGGAACGTACCTGACTTCCATCTTTAGAAAACGTGACACAGGTTACGCCTTTTGTGTGGGCTCGTTCAAATCTTCGTAGACATTGACCAGTTGCTAATTTCCAGACCTGCAATGGTAGGGCATTTAAGTTCCTAAAATTTTGGCCCGCCTTCTCCTTGGCGACTCGTCTAGGTGGTGAGTCGGCTTGGTTACTCAACTTGACTTGTTTCGATTCAATGTGTACATCCATCCCCTGAATTATATTCCAAAACCCTGGCCTGGACTTTAAATCTGTGGCGACTTATTCTATATTTTACTATAATAGGGTTGTGCTCTAGAAGCTTGTGAATTATTCCAATAAATTGGACTGGACGTTAAATCTGTGGTGACTTATTCTATATTTTACTATAATAGGGTTGTGCTCTGGAAGCTTGTGAATTATTCCAATAAATTTGGACTGGACGTTAAATCTGTGGTGACTTATTCTATATTTACTATAATAGGGTTGTGCTCCAGAAGCTTGTGAATTATTCCAATAAATTGGACTGGATTTAAATCTGTGGCGACTTATTCTATATTTTACTATAATAGGGTTGTGCTCCAGAAGCTTGTGAATTATTCCAATAAATTGGACTGGACGTTAAATCTGTGGTGACTCGTTGTCCTATGTATTACTATTTGCCGCAAACCCGCTTCACTATTTTCCTCTCCCGATCCTGGAGGAGGAGCTTGGCTTTGGGTGGATTACCTTAATTTTCCCGTCCTGAGCTGCGGTGGCGAGCATCTCACTGTCGCGACTGAAAGCAAGGCAAAGTACGGCGTCGTCCATCATCATAAATTGATCTTGCGATTGAAATTGTAAATCTTTTCGAATCTTTCCGGTCGCAAAATTCCAAACTTCAATGAATCCATCGACACTTGAGAAAAGAGAGACTGAGGTTAGCAACGAAGAATAGTGGAGACGATCAATAGATATCGTAAAGAAGATTCACGACAGATTTAACGTCCAGCCTTGGTGTATAGAAATTTTTAAACATTTACAACCTATCAGGTGTCCACTTCTTCATCAGGTGAAGCTTGCCAATAGAGCAGAAAATCGAAATGACGACGTCACGACCGACCCATTATCTTAGATTCGAATCTTACCTTCCAGTAACGAGATATTGTCCATCGGGAGAAAACCGTGCGCATTCAACGTGCGATTTTTGACCGAATTTGATAGTTCTGTTGAGCATTGTTGGATATTTCTCCTCCTCCTCTTCACGAGCTGCTGCCTTACCACGGAATAAATCAATAGTGGAGCCTAAAAGTGTAAAAAAAATAGAATTTTTGGTGCTTTGTAGTAGAAGTGAAGAATAGCGCAGCGTACAGAAGTAGAAACGCCTTTAACATGAACATAGCCGAAAGAAAAAATGTGTAATGATGACGAGGCGTAATAGAAGTCGAATTTCGCACACCATAAATACAAAATATGACGTGACATAGACATTCAATCATTTCCTTTCATTTTAGAAGTCGAATTCATTCATTCAATTCATTCATTTATATTTTCATCATCGTGTCGACTTCTGATGAGATCATCGTTGTCAATAAAGTAGGCGTATACCAACCCACTCACCTGGTGGAAGCAGACCTTGATACTGTTGCCATTTTAAAGCTTGTCCTAACAACGCCATTAAACGTGAAGGCGGAACAACGCTGACTTCTCTTGCTAACGACTGCGCGATAGTAGCGCGCCTTTTCTCTTTAGTAGAACCATCAGGATACGCTTCTCTCGGATCGAAGTAAGAGCGAGCCAGAAGGTTTTCGAGATGGACGTACCGATCTGGAAGCGGGAACAGATAGAATATGTCACCACAGATTTAACGTACCTAGTCCATCTTACTGGAAATATGGTTAGTCAACCTACTATAGAAATAGATAGCTCAACTATATATTTTTTTATCATTATTTTCTTGCAGAAAGAGAGAAAGAGATCAGTTTATCGGAATACGGTTATTCACACTACTATGGTTATATATTTAATAAGTCACCAAAGATTTAGCGTCTAGTCTACTTTATTGAAATATGACAATTCACCCTACTATAGTAAGCTAATAGATAGGATAAGTCACCGCAAATTTCATCGAGTCCAGTTTATTGAAATTTATTTCACAAACTGGATGTTAAATCTGTGGTGACTTATTCTATCTATTACTATTTGAATCGTCTACTAGCAGCTCCACTAGTTTTTGTATCATGATATTTTTTCGCAGAAAGAGAGAGAGAGAGAGATCAAAAGTTATACCCGGTTGAGATTGCTTCAATGCCAGCATAGGATCAGTCTGTCGTAGCAACGATCTTGCCGCTCCGAGCTCACGAAGCTCGACCAACTCCAGAACAATTTGCTCATAGAGATCAACCAAGGCTTTATCTGGCAGTTTCAGAGACTGTATTGCCTGTAAGAGAAAATATATTACAGTCTTGGAGCTGGGTGGCCCCCATGGTTTCATTCCTGAACCAAAACCTCCGTTCTCGGCAGTCATTAGGAGAGGAATGCATGGTAGGTTGCAAAGCCGAGATAATCAACACGCATACAATTACCTAAGCATTGACCCTAGCGTCCCTAGGTATGGTATATAAAATTGAAAGCGTCAGACAACAGTCAGCACCGACAATAACATTTGAACTAGACATGCGCGATAAGTGACGTACATAGTCTAACTAGCCTGCACTCGAAAAGTTCATAAATTCAAAACAACAACACACGATATATACCTGAAGTACAGTATCCCAATGTCCGTTGTTTATATCAGACATAAATCCATCGATACTGTCGACCGTATTCAACGACACCGTGGATTCTTCTTGCAACATCGCCAAAGTCCGATGTAGGTTGCTCTCTTTCAAATATTGTTCAATCAACCGTATCACGTCAGCTGATTCAATCTCTAGTGTCATTATTATCGAATATTATCAAAATACACAAATTAATATCTACAGATCAAAAAAATAAATATTACACATGTCTGTGTTAAATAGTATTTTTTTCCTACAATAAACTAATTAACTCAAGAAAACTTCTAACATAGGGATGGGCAAATCTGTTCCCGAATCACCAAATCACTCTTTCCGACAGTTTTACATAATGGACAGAAATAGATAGAATGACTCATCACATATTTAACGCATAGCCTTAGTTTATTGAGAATTTTAACATTCACAAGCTTTCGGAGCTCCGTTCCTTCATCAGGTGAAGATGGAATTTTCAAAATTCGTAATAATGTATTCTTTTCAAATAATGTGCGGCTGGATGTTAAATTTGTGATGTCACTATACTTGTATCAATGCCTGATTGTTCACCGTCCTTCATCAGGTGAAGATAGAAGCCCCGAGATTCATTTGTGATCCGATTCAATCCGAATACTCGATTCGATTTGCACATCCCTAATTTAAGCTACGAGCTATTTTATATACCGTAATGTAACCCAATCTGTCAACGTTTCGCAGATAAGCTGCCACAAATATACAGCAATGTGTAATGCAGCTTGAGCGATTTGAGATCAATGGATATACATAATATAATTATTGACTTTTTTAAAAAGAATAATGGAGTCGACCGATTTATCGAGGACGATGCTCATACTTTTAGAAGCCCCCATTCTAAAAAGAAACACACACACGTCCCATGTCACAGTAAGATCAAGTGTGGTAAGATACGTTATTTAAGACCTAGGCCACGGTTGATGCCTTGAACTAGAAATAATATTAGTGGTTGCCAAGCGACTAAATAACGTATCCAGTCTAATAGCTGACCATATAAAATATGAGGTCGTTCCCACGGTGACGGAAACATTCTTTTAAGGTCAACTTTTTCTTTGCAATATGGACAAGTTTGTTTTTTACCCACAATGCACCAGCCACGAATACACATCTCGTGAAAACTGTGAGCACAGTTTAATTGACAAATGCGCTCCGTGTTTTCAGTTAAATCATCTTGAGGAGTTGTTAATACTTGTCCACAAACAGCACATACATTTGAGGAGAGATGTTTTGTGGGCATGCCAGCTTTGGTGTAATAACCAATCGTCGATGCCATAGTGTCGGAGCAAATTTCCGCAAAATCACGACCCATGACGCCGTAATATAAACCGTAAAACAGTAACAATAACGAAAAATCCATCGCAGGTTCAGGCCGAATTAAAAACACCATATTAACACCCAGCATTGTCAATAACACAAGGAAATATCCAAAAATTCCAATTGCGTACGATAAACGAAAAACTATTAGGAACCATTGATATACAAGCCTTGGAGTTGATCCATTTAGCGGCTTTTTTCGTGCTTTTGAGAGAATGAATCCAGTCGAAACAGTAAATATTATCCAAGTCACTAAAAATCTCCACCAATGATGATAAAGTGAAAAGCCAACTGGTATAATCCACATTCCAGATAGGGTTGCGATATTATATGATTTAGGGTGTCGATTTCTCCACTGCACTAGAAGTATTTGCGATATTATGAGCGTTGATATTAAAATCAACACCATTTCTAAATGCATGGTTTCGTGGCCTTTGTGCTTCTCCTTCATTGCAGCAATTTTTTCTTTTTCCGATAGCTCTTTTGTTGGGAGGCCATTGTGGTCAGAATCTGCAGCTTTTTCCATTTGTGTTGGTCGATATATGTTGCGTAGGCTACTTCTCGCGCTGAACCAGTATCAGCAGTCACTATTTAAAGTTAGTTGACCTAAGCTACAGATAAAATGAGGTATGTATGGCAATAGCAGAACACCTGAACCTGAACCGGGATGTAAACTTTCTAAAGAGCAGCTAGGGATAAGAGAAGTGCTGAAAAGTTCTGGAGGAGGCTGGCTGTGTTGTTTGCTACCATTCCACGAAATTTCACCTCAAAATAGCAGTTTCATATAATCCGTGTAGATGAAAAATCCAACTTCCTGTCTCATTGAGTTCAAAGTTCCTCCCCCACAGCTACAATCTACACTGTAACTAAAATTTCGACCCCCACCATCCGCTTCACCTGCATCTACCCGAGAGCTCAACTGAGAACACGCTCACGAAAGTACTACGAAAATTCCGTCTTCTAGCGCCAACTAGAGAGTGACGTATGCCGCCACCGAAAATTTCGACCATAGAGAATCAGAGTGGTACGGAGTCCGAATCCGCTCCTATTCCGGAAAGTTTTAACTCTTGATCCGATCCGAATCCTTCTGCGACTCCAAATAACAGAATACGACTCCCGTTTTCAAGCAAGAAATGGTTAATTAGGCCTCTAATTACTGTTAGAAAAACCGATGCAGCTATCAAAAACTGTTAAATGCCGTATATGGTAAATATCCTGCTCCGGTTCAACTTCGGGTCAAGGGAAAATTTTGAGACTCGGGATCTGCTCCGGTTACTGTGACCGGTTCCGACAGGAGTCAACTCCGGATCCGTTGACAACTCGATATCTCTGAGATATCGACCCACAGAGATATTTAATTCGACCATCGCCTACCATCTAGCGGTCATATAAATCGTAACGTTACAACTGCAGGATGTCGCTACAACGCTCCAGCCTTATTGTGGTCGCGTATTCGACTTGAGCAAAAATTTAAATGAACCCAGAGTTTTCGCTACCCTACTGTGGTAAGATAATGTTGAAAAATGTAGTGGCGTTGATGGTGGGCGATTCATTGATATCGCAAAGAATATTCACCACAGATTCAACGTCCACCCTTGGTTTATTCTCTTCAGTATCTATATTGGTGGTAAATCTTCTTTACGAAAACAAAAAAAAATATAAAGATGTCATTATAAAACTCGGCCTATACAAGTCTTTCTTTCGCTCGCGTTAAAACGGCATCAGTGTTGAATTTATCCAATGCTTTGCGTTGTGGGACATCGATGCCGAAGTACCAGAACAAACAAGCTAACTGTTGATGTCTGTGTTGCCTGTTTTTCAACTCTTCTTTCAATGTTTCTAGTAATTCTAGACATGGAATCCATTCCTTAGAATCATCCAGAATAGACCATACAGCCAATGCAGTTGACTTCATCCAGCGGCCTTTACAAGGAGAAGTTGGACAGACACAGTCTCCAGAAAATTTTGTTCCTGGCGTTGGCATTAGTTTGATAGTTAACCGACGATTGTGAATTTCACTTCTTAACCAATCAAAGGATTTGATTTTTTCCAAAGCACTTTGATTGGTTGTTTTAAATTGTAAATTTTCGTAATACTTTTCATCAACTTGTGGACGTTCTGGTGGCATTATGAACACTGCGTCTAAGCCAAGCCGCAATCTTCGTTTGTTCATATCCCAGATTGCGTTGTGACTGTTTCTGACACTTTGCTCTACATCGCATTTTAAATCAACGCCTAAATTCATCAGTTCCACAACAGTGGTGCGATAAATGTCTAATTTTCTGCACAGTATTTCGTTAATTCTCAATATTAACGATTTACAAGGCACCCATGTTTCGTCGTTGGCTAATTTTGCAAATATGCATCCCGTCGATGGGTACACCCAAGCCCCTTCGCACGTGTAGTTTGATATCTTGCAATGGCATTTGCCTTTGACAAGATTCTTATGTTTTACGATTTTAATTTTGATTGTGACATTATTTTTGTCTATTTCGTCACACAACCAATCAAGCCAGTTTATTTTTTCTTCATCAGTATCCACTGATACTGGTCTTGCTAGGACGGAATCCCGCCCTTCAGACGGTTGTGTTGAACTCATATTTTCTTCTTTCGCATGGCCTTTCTTGAAGCTAGGCGCCAGGGCAGCCAAACACCAGCCATTGCTTGATGGCTTCGTCTAGGTTCATATCTAAAATATTTGAAATCTGAAAAAATTTCGAATCGGTTAATTTTGATGCGTTTTATCAGATGCGATTTAGATAAAGGGATATAATGGGCGCTTACCTGTTTATAAAACATATCGTAAAGAAGATCACCACAGATTTAACGTCGAGCTTTGGCTTATTGAGAATTAAAACCTTGAATCTGTGATGACTGACGATCTTCTTTACGATTTCTATTGATCGTCCGACAGGAGAGGTTTAGCTTGAAGCACTCCTTTTCTCTGGTGCCACAGTTTTGAATTGGACTTTTGTACATTTTGCTATTACCCTGACAGCACGCAACTTCACATGTGGCAAGTTGCGTCTCTGCGCATGTTCCTGACCGTTGACAATATAGGCTATATTTTCAATGAAATTTTATCGAATTAGGTTAAAAACTACGTCAGCTGCGTATATTCGGTATTCGATTCGATGTTTCATACTATTCGAATTTGACCCGCTCTACCACCTGATAGGCCTGTATATAGCCTACTCTGAAAATACCAAGTCTTAGGCATATAAGCTTCAGCCTACATTGCGTGTTTAGCCTACCCTTCAAAAGACTTTTGTGAAGATCACGCAATAACAGCCGATATGTAATTGGATAGCGGAGGTATGACGTATTTCCTTTGTCTAGAGCGGATCAAATTTTAGAAAGAGCGATTGTAAACAAACATATCAATGTGGCGATGCTGATGCGATCCTGCAATGTCACAGAGAGAGTATCGATGAACAGCATGACTTTCGACGAATGCCTTTTTACAGTTAGGCCTACCATAAGCGGTAATAGTGATACGCAAATAGATACGAGATTTGCGCGAACGCCTGTAGGTAAATTTCGCGACGAAACTGCATGACATGGGAATTACTGTACGTAAGACCAATGACAGAGGAGGAAAACAATGCCAAAACATTAAGAAAAATATTTTGATTCAATTTAAAAGATAATAACCTTTCGCTAAGAACGTAACTGCACGCGTTAACTGAGCATAGACTTTTTATTCAAGAAATAATTTGTAAAACCAACAGATTGGTTTTTGTATCTGTTTCACTGTGCTTTATAATAAAAGAAAGTTGAGAATGCAATCGATCGGCCTAAGCGTGAAAAGGTTGTAGACCTCTGACATCGACCATATTCGCTCACCGTCTAGTCCAGAGGAGAAAGCCTATTACAAAAAAAGAAGCGTCTCCTTGTCCGAAAGAAAGTTGAAGGTATAATCGGCCCGACTGCAGGAATACCTCGCCGACCCCGGGGTTATTCAACAAATCCTCTTCTCTACCGTCCTTACTAGGCTGGCGGGTTGATAACGGTTATCGGAAACCCTGGTTTCAACCCATCACGACACAAAATGACTTAAATTTCACGATAAAACCTTTTTATAGACGAATTTGATAATAAGTTGCTATGTAACAAATCACAATTGTTTTGGAACAAACCCACAAATTATGACATAACAATTTCACGACGACTGGAATGAAACAAAATGAATAACATTAGAAACAAGATCCGGGACCACTGACAGTGGCGGTTCTAAATTCTAGATGGGGCACATTTTTCACTTTACCCACCCTACGTGACCCAATTAATACTCCAGGCTTCAGGGGTGCGTCTGCTTTGTAAAACTGTCTTAAATCAAGCTAAAGGGGTGCCAAATTGCCAATTTATGGGGAGCAAACGTCGAAATTCACATTTAAACACAGCTTCACAGTACATGCGTTCAAGTTCTAGGGGTTCTATTGAGAAATCATGAATATCGACCTTGTTAAGGTCAATATTTGCTACTAGCTGGACTTCCGAAGAATTCACAAAACCGAGCGTGCCCACTTTCGATAATCGACTTTTGGGTAGCGGGCAGGGAAACATAGAGAAGCTGGGAAGGTCCTCGACTCAATCACTCGTGGGTGAGACTTGATGGTGGAACATCACAGAATAAACAAACCCTTAACAATACAAGTAAACAAATGAAGAAAGATTGTAACGAAAAATGTCAGGAAACCGGTTCTGTATCACTTGTGAACAAGAAAAAAACTTCAGCTTCAAGCTTCACTTCCATTTTTAATTAAAAAATAGTGGAGCGAATGGCAGATGATCCAAACAGTAATAAATAGAAGTCACCCCAGATTTTAAGGCCAGTCCAGTGTATTGGAATATGGTAATTCACCCTACCATAGTAATAGACATTACAAGTGACCACAGATTTAACATCCACTCCAGTTTATTGGAATATAATTCACAAGCTTTCGGATTTCAGATCCTTCATCAGGGTGAAGGGATTGAAACATACAGCTATTGTCATGAGGTAGTTTATCTAACTTTGATTTTACGATCGATCTTGTTGTTATTCGTTAAAAGGGTTTTGCTGAGTCATCAAAACAGCTACAAACATACAGAAAACATGAAACAGCAGAAAATTCTGAAATACCCAAGTTTCACTGATTTTTAAATACCAGGAAGCAGGAACTATGACACTTGTTCACATTGAGCGTAAAACTTAGCGCACATAACACTCGGAGCGCAAGAGAGTTTCAAGTGACATGATTGTGATTGTTAGATTTCGCTCGATTTAACGCCGGGATACAACAAGCGCTAAAAAAACAAAGATTTACGCTCGGTGTAAACAAGACTTTATATCCTTGTGGGGATCTATTGGCAGGCAATTTACCCAATTAGCTCATTGGTTGTGGATTGGATGACTCAAAATATTAAATGACTTGGACTCGACCCGAATGCCTCGGTTTTCAACTCGGATTCCAAAAATTTTGAAGGACTCGGACTCAAAGCTCGAAGGCCTCAGTGACTTGATTCGGTTTTTGAAAGACTCAGAGTCGACTCGGGAAGGGTGAAGGGTCGTGACTTACTCCGCAAGTTCATGAATCACTGAATGTAACGGCAAGTCGAACATTCTGTCATTCGTACCAATTCCCGAATGCTTAGCACCTTTTTTATTACTTTTGATTGGCTGCGAAGAACGGCGATGTATTTTTGTTTGCGGTAAACGCAACAGCTGACCCATCACACCAGAATCAGTAAATTCTTGTCGTTGCGAAGGATCGCGTGCCCAGCACGCCATTAAAATGTCCTTCACCTCCTTCGAGCCACTGAACTGCGATAGACTTTGTTTAAGGCCTTTTCCAACTTGCCATATTATCGACTCCGCACAGACACTTTCGAATGGCAACGAGCTGGTTAATAACTCATACCACACAGTCCCGAACGCGTACATATCTGATTCTTTGGTATAAGGAAGAGAGGGTGGCGTTAAAGATTTAGGATCTGGGACACATAACGCACAGATTATCTCAGGCGCCATGTAACATAGCCAACCGTCCGGTATTTGAAGAGTGAATGGCTTAATAGGAATACTCGTCGAAGAAATTGTATGAAGGCCCAGTATTCCGAAATCTGTTATCGTCACTCGTTTACCGTCAATAAATACATTTTTAGATTTCAAATCTTTATGCACAATGCCACGTGAATGAAGATAGCCCATACCTTGTGCGATATGTTGCGCAATTATTTTTGCAATATTTAAATTAACGTGATCACGGTTCGATCTAATGTACTGATACAGTGATTTTCCACGACAATAGCTTGTGATTATTGCTAATTTCGGAAGGTTCATGCTTGAGCCCATGAATAACTCGATGTTATCATGACGTGTTTTTTTGTAGAGGGTCACTTCCTCTTTAAACGCTCTTAGTTTGCTTTCGTCATTGTGGTAGACGTCGATTACGCGTATTGCGACTTCGCCGTGCCATTTTCCACGGAATACAGTCCCGACGCGTCCTTGTCCGATGCGCTCTTGAAAAACGAGTTCATCCCATGAAACATCCCATTCCTCATGAACGGCACTTGATTGTCGCATTAGCCCTCGGAATTTTGATTGGTTCATTTCTTCCGCCTCGGACTCGTCAGCTGTGGCAGTTGCGTCGTCACTTGAGTTATTTCGAGTCGGATATTCGGTTAGATCGTTTGTTAGATCTTCACGACTATCATAATAAGATTTTATAAGTTGATTTTGTAAGTTGTCAGGCAATGACTCGATGTTGGGTCTAGATAGATTGTTCGCGACGTGGGCAGAGTGCTGTAACAAATCAAATCCTGGCACAGTGTCGTCGTTATTAATGCCTGCGACGAGCGCTTTTGTGTCCGGGCACGTGTCAGAACGTACTTTTTGATAACGTTTATCAGTGCCAATTTCATCCAACTGTTCCTCACTTTTATTACGTTTCAACTTATGACTGATGCCCATTTTATCTTTAATTTTATCTCTGATAGCTCTTAGACCTTTAAAACGTGACTTTGTTGAGTGTGCTCCGTGTGAATCTGTGGCGTAAGGCGGAAACATGTATGGGGTTACTGGTGTTAGCGGCGTTCGGGGTGACATTGGAGAACTGTCGTGACTCGTTAATGTTGTTTGTGAAGTTTTTCGAGTCGCCGATCCTGGACGCATAATATCAGCAAAATCAGGCAACGCCGTGTCTCGTATCTCAATACTTCCTGGTCTCTTTTTTATCTTCCGTGTCTTGCTTGAGACCTTGTCAAGCGAGTTGAACTGGGCACCAGCAACTGTCGATGATCCGGTTGAGAGCTTCTGCATATTCTGTAGAGCATGACCACTATTTTGTCGACTGTGTGATGTCAAAGTACGTGAAGTCGTAGTGTCATTTGAAGAGGTGGTAAACGGTAATGTTTGAGGTCTATCAAGCGAGTTCGTTTCAAAGTTATTCGATAAATCCAAATTAGCCAACGAGGCAGTTCGTGAATTATCTGGTGTGATGCGTTGAAATTTGCCTTCATTTGACGGTTGATTCGGCATATTTCCAGGGTGGTTGTCACTAGGTGGTGCAGTAGTCTCTGTTTTTGAAGAGTCACGTAAGTTTTTATTATAATCAACACTCACTACGTTGTCACTTGACTCGTAGCCATTTTCACTCGTTCCTTTTTTCCACGAGTCCCAGAATATTCTGTCGGCATCTTTTTTTGTCGCATTATAATTCCGTAGAAACGAATGCGCTTCACAAACTTTTCGTACATCTTCCTTGTCGTCAGGGAGACCGTCTAATAACTTGGACACGTCGTTATCGCTTAGCGACAACCAGGATTCCATTGATGACATTTTCTGTAATATTTTGTCTTTCGAGGCGACTGACACGCCAACGACGACAAGCCATGTTGATAAAGACGGATACGATTCAGTTGAAATGTTTTTTTCATTCAAATTCTTTGATTTTACGGCCAGTTGTTCCCAAAATTGCCGCAGCAATTTGCCTTCCAACGAACGTATTTCATCTTTTATAAATTTTTGTAATCGTAAAGATCGTAAAGCGACAAGTCGTTCTGACATGATGTCGATCATGCTTTGAATATCAGCCAATGATTCGACTGTTTGTTTCGCCATATTTTGTTCCGTTTCTTCATTACCGAAATGTAGACAAGACCTGTTCACACAGATGTGAACTCGCAAGTATTCCAATCATTTGATCACCAAGTCTCAAAATCAATTTCTGTCTAACCATATAAAGCATATATCATCTAGACTAGCTAACCATATCAAATTGCACTGAATTTTTGAATAATGAAATTAAAAAAATTGATTAGTGGCCTGATTTCTGGTCAATGTGCTGACCACCAAAGACTGTGTTTGTATCCTACTCGCGTCACATCAAAGACAAAAAAATTGTATCCGCAACTTATCAGCTTGCAGCCAGCATTTTGGGGTTTGTGTGGATGAGGGTGACACCGTCTTGCTCAAATCAGCAACTCCTTGTCGTAAGGTTAAACTAACTTGAGCCTCCTCTGTCTTCTATACATCTCTCATGCTACCGGGTACCGGGTATAGCTATAACTGTACCGGTATCAACCAATCAGTCGTATTATGCTAGCAAGTCTGTAGAAACTATGGTAAGCACACACATAACGAATAGAGATCAAAAGAGTGAGACTAGCAGGCTTTAAATTATTAATTCCAAGCCACACTTTAATTACTTCATATCCATAATTACTGCAAATTATCACTAGAATAATAAGTTAACTATACCCTATAATCACAAAATATCATACCATACCGTAAAAAATTTAGCTTAAATGGAGATGAAAGACCAATGTATTAAATAATACGTACTATTAATATGGAACCTTAATCAATATCCCTACTGAAATATCAGGAAATTATTATATATTTCACCTGATGAAGGAGCAGAGCTCCGAAAGCATGCTGTGTATTATATTCCAATAAACTGCACTGGACGTTAAATCTGTGGTGACTTATTATATTTATTGCTATTTGAATCGTCCGCCATCGGCTCCACTATATTTTATATATTTCAACCATCTTGTTATGGTGGATAACTCCCTCGAGCTCACCTGAGAGGTTTAGTCCAAAACGCTGGCGAAATCTGACGTTCAAATCAATTAAATTCGATAATGTCTGATCTTAATCCATAATAAATATTCTCTACAGAGTTTACAGGAAATTCTGTTTTATGTAACACATCTTAACTGTTCGATCATCCTGTCCCCAAACAATCCAGTTCGCTCCTCAAATGCAAATTGCAAATTTCCAGAAATTTGGGTGTTTACGATTAACAAAATTATAAACGGAAATATTGTGTCAATGCAGCTGAAACATTTTTGCCATTTAGAAAATAATTTTGAATGCATCACCTCCTTGTGAATAGAAAGCCGATAGCCTACCGAATATCGCTAAAAATATACTAATGTCGGTCACCGTCGAAAAACACTGTGCCGTACTCTACAGTATAAGAATAGGCGTAACGTGTGATATATATAGTTGACCTTTTAGTAGTCCCACTGTCTTTACCAGAGAGTTATTTTTTAGGAAAGTTTGAGCCTCACATGGACTTCAGACCATTTCTGTACGGCCGTGATTACGTCATCGTGTATTGCAGGTCTGGACGAAGAGCTAGCCAAGATGCTGACGTCATCCTCATCAAGTCTGGTATAGCCTATAAACCGTAGGGCTGTCTTATACCCAGCAAGGGGTAACAGGGCAGGCTATATATGGGTGTTGTGTGATTGCCTGGGCCAGAAAACCAGTGGCAGTAGGGTCTGAGAGAGAGAAAGGGAGAGAGATAAAGACAGAGAGAGAGAGGGAGAGAGAGAGAGAGGGAGAGTCAGTCATTTACAAAAACTGTAAACTATACCTACTGTACCGAGACAATGTAAGAGAGAGAGAGAGAGAGATAGTCATATACAAAATCTGTACACTACGTCGGTGATGTCAAATTCAATTTTGTTTGACAGACTGAAGATCTATCCTGGCCGAATTTCTATCCAGTGATGACGTCATCAGTGAAATTGATTGTCGATTGTGTGGAAATCTATATAAATAAAAGAGCCTGTTTGTCTGTCTGTCTGTAAGTATGTCTGTGCACGAATCAACTTCTTTATTACGGAAGCTACCGCCATTAGATTTTACCGAGATTTAGGGACAGACGTTATGCGTGCGACCAGGTAGGTTATTCAGCGCTTCCGACATGTATTTCCTAAGTTATACATCGCCCAATGCTGCTTCTTCCACTTTTCGCCACTCGGAAATGAGAGATGCACTTTTTAGATCGTTTCTGCTACCTAGCGGATCTATTTCTCACCTTCTGGTCGCGTAAGCTAGTCTGGCTACAATGTTCTGCTTATGTAGGCCTACTGTCCTTCGGTTCGGCGTCTTAGATATATTTCATACCGGTTTAGATATTGCATATGAGAATTGAATCTTAGGAGCCATTTCCTTTCGCCAATAGAACAGAGGGAAGCTTCTCACCCACGATTAAAAGGAGGTAACATTTTTCGCATTGGGGCGCAACGTCTTAATTATGCTGTATCTCCCGAGTGAAACCGGGAAAACCAGCTAGTATTTGAATAGATTTCGGTGTGTTTCAAGCATCTCTGACTGCTGACCCCTGAACCCCGGCTTGTTGATGTCGTTTTGAATTTATGACATTTTCGAAACCTACTCAGGTCAAGCCTGCAAACTAGAGCTCAAAGCCGATGCTTCGTCAGCCCGCCCGACCAGATAGTCTAAGGATAATTGAATTTGACTGGATGGCTTAATGGTCTTATCATCGTCAATGTCTATTTGAATTAATCACGTGATTCAATAAGGCTTTATGGAAATACATCTCTACCTATAACTTCCCCGGCAGGCCGACTAGAAGAATTAGTACACGGCCGAAGTCGAATCTGAAAATGCATATACCCTATATATCTCTATGGCATGCCTTGTCGCCTGACCAGGAAGTCTTGCTTGATGCCCTCATAAAGCAGTCCGTGACTGTTACTACACAGAATCGTTGAGTGAGTAATGCTATACTTTGGAAACTGACATGTAAATTCGCGCACGAATTTCAGATCTCAACAGAACAACAGTAATCGTGCATAGGTTATGAGACTAGAAAGTGGCGTATGTCAGAACGATGCAAGAAGTCAGAAGATCACCATAGATTTATCGTGCAGCCTTGGTTTATTGAGAATTTTTATTATTACGTTAATGATCGTCTGCCCTCGGCTCCACTATACTTTTCAACATAGATTTCAGGATATTTTATACTATAAGGCTTGATCATGGATAGGACGGCGATGTTTTTACTGCTTTGTTATATTTCAAGTAAGCTCCTTTCCCACCTTTCTGTTCTTAAGTTGAGAATAGACGGCATCAGTGCTTGTCGCCACTGTCGTTAAAAAAAGTACGTGGAGTGTCGTCGTTCACGAGGAATGACGGAATAACGAAAAAGAAACTGTTCAGTTGGCTGAGTAGTTTGACTGTCAGCCTTCTGATCGGGAGGTTCCGAGTTCGATTCCCTAACTGAGTCAAATCGAAGACTTTAAAATTGGTATCCGATCCATCTCTGCTTGGCAGTCGGTATCGGGGAAGTGCGGAAGGTTGTGGTTGTGATAGTAATCCAGGCTGTAAACCGGAAGTATCGACGCGTGTACAGTAAGCATTAACGTGGGGTACATGACCTTAGTAGGGATGAAAACGCCATGAAACGCGTGTACAGTAAGCAGTAATAAGGAGTAAGCAGTAAGTAGTAAAGTTGAAAAGGCCCTAAATTCAAAACAATAACAACAAAGAATTAGTTAGTCAATTAGGTATAGAACCGCTTACATATTATAGCCTATTATCTGTTTCAGTGGCGGCATTTCACAAAACAACGGCTTTTTGTCCGAGGATTAATTCAAATCAAGGTCGCCTTCAACGTGCAGCTGGTTCTTTCAGCCACACCGAGAGTAACCGTCAACCACGTAACTGGTGTGGATGGAATATACCGAATGAGAATTTGACTGATCACGTGATCTTGTTAAAGTTAAAGTCAATCTCTTTACGCCCCGGAAACCATTGTTTGGGAGAGTTAGGTTTAACAGGTAAGACCATAAAACTCTTAAGGGTCGACCGAATTATCGCCTCGGCTGATTTTCGTAATATTGTGATTTTATCAGTATCGGCGGCTGTTACTCAATTGAGAACATGAGAAGGCCGATCTTAGATATTCGACAATCGGCAATAATACGGTAATGAACGTATAGGCCTATTGACCTCGCGTATACATTACCCTAGTAGCCAATGAGAGGCAACACAGCATACCTGAACAGTTTCTCAATATTGATACTAGAGTTTATAAAAGGCAAGCTCGGCGGACTTGCGGGCAGGAACGCAGCCAGTGGGGTGTTCTGGGGGCCAGGAAATTGAGCGCAGTGTTCCCCATGAACGCAGCGCTCCCCTATGAGTTCAGTGTTCACCATGAGTTCATTGTTCCCCATGATCGCAGTGTTCCCAATGGGCGCAGTGTTCATCACGATAGCAGTGTTCCCTATGATCGCAGTGCTTCCCATGAGACCAGTGTTCCCCATGAACGCAGTGTTCCCCATGATCGCAGTGCTCCCCATGAGTTCAGTGTTCCCCATGATCGCAGTCTTCCCCATGATCGCAGTGCTCTCCATAAGCGCAGTGTTCCCTATGAACAGATTTAACGTCCAGCCTCGGTTTATTGAGATTAGAACATTCACTAGCTTTCGGAGCTCCGCTCCTCCATCAGGTGAAGATGGAATCCAGTAACTGTCATTCTCCGGTATTGAATAATTACTCTACGTCATATCCCTAAGTGAAAGCCCGAGTTTATTTGCCAATGAGACGCAACACAACAACTTTATTACGAACACTTACATCTCTCTCTCTCTCTCTCTCTGTCTCTCCATCTTATTCCAAGGATTCACATTATTCTGTCGCAAGAACTTGAATACATGTTTTATTTACGCCTCCCGCTCATTTCTCAACTTCATCATGACCTCTGACCTCATCAAGAGTGAAAACTGTACTAATATGTATTGGCATTACGAGAACCGCGACATCGAAAGAAGAATTTGGTACCGCTCGAAAGGAGGGACAAGGACAAGGACGTTCGCATTTGATTACAAGTATATTCCTTACGAGCAAGGTATGTTGCGTGTGTAGGAAGGAAAGTACACTGTTCATTTTTGTCCTTATTTGATTTTTGCTGCATTTACACTGACTCGCATGATACTAAAACACACACTACTGCTGCATGATGCATTTGCATACCATAAGATTGATTGACAGATAGATAAAGCCTTGAATCACGTAATAATTAAAATAGACATGGAGAACGATACGACCATTACGTCAATGGAGCCGATGGCGGACGATCCAAATAGTAATAAATATAATAAGTCACCACAGATTTTATTGGAATATAATTCACCAGTTTTTGGAGCGTAACCCTACTGTAGTAATAGATAGAATAAGTCAACGCAGATTTAACGTCCAGTCCACTTTATTGGAATATAATTCACACGTTTTCGGAGCTCTGCTTCTTCACCAGGTGAAGATGCGAAAGGTCTTGGAAAAATCAATCTCTATTTCTGAGTGGTGCGTAACTATATTTTGTTCTAATCTAACCTCTGTTATGACTTACTATACAGACAGGAATCCAATGACCAGCACCACGAATATGATCACGTCTGGTAAGCGAATTCAATATTTCACAGTCACGGTCGATTGAACTCGAATTTTCTTTGCCAGTTGCTGTAACAACAGAAGATGATATTGTGACGACACGAAACGAAACAATCCAGTCAATATCTCTACGCCAACCAGCAGGAGTGTCGCCATCAACACTGATTGGTGTTGTTGTTTTTTTCCTGTTACTTGTTTCAGCCTGCTGCATACTGTTAGTCCTGCTTTACCGACGGTAAGACACAGAGTATTGATTTGGCTGTATGGACGCCAGTATTGGGCCAACACAGGCCGTCAGTTTTTAAAATTCGACCCAAACCCGTCCCGAACCCGATAATGACGACAGAAAACTCAAGAAACCCTCTCCGCGACACACGATGAGTCTTTTGAGGACGATAGGACTTACCTCCGGGCAATTCGTATCGGCCATCAGTCAACCGAGGAGGCCTACAGTATTATTGTATTGACAATATCGTTCGATCTGTACGCCAGATAATACCGGAGGCAAGTAATTTCCAAAACTACCTATAGGGAAGGCCTTATTTCTCGAGGTGGACTCACTCTACTCTAGACCTCTAGGGTAGGCTCCTATCGAAATATCCGGAAAAATCAGGCTTTGGATGGCCGATTTAACCAAAATGAGGTTTTAATTTCAGACTGAGAAAGCTGAAATTACAGTCGGAATCGCCAAGAGTGGAATACAAGTTGTCAAAACCTCGCGACATCACTATTCTACCATTATCCGAAACGGGAGAAACCAGTGTTTCACCTGGCAGAGATTCAAATTTTCATCTACACGGGAATCACAACATCAGTCTTTCTCAAAATGACGTAACAATTGATCACGAACCAGTGGAGCGTAACTACTACTCTGTGGATGATTTTGGCTCTGGTGTCGAACTTGCCGGTACTAATCATACGTTACCGTTAGGACCGAGACAACGGGCGTCCGCAGAAGAGACCTGGGTCTATGCAACTGTTAACAAGCAAAGAGCCCAGACGGATACATAGACTACGCAGTACTAGCACTAGACACGGTCCCATAAGTCTTTCAGCTTATCTGGACGACATCGCAGGACCAGTCTTTGGCAGGATACCAGATATAAGGTGGGCAGAAACCTCGGGGTATCGTCGTCCAACGGCAGGGTAGCGAAATTCTCAAACTATCCGGTTGTCTTCGGACGTTATATCTTTATCGTTATATCGTATCCGGTTGTCTCCGGACGTTACATTTTTTTAAATCTACTCATCGCTAGTCTGCTGTACATCTAAGAGAACGTTGTTTATTTTTTCTTATTTGTTTCTTTCTGTATATTGAATAATATCACGGAGCTGATAGAGGACGATCAATAGACATCGTAAAGAAGATCACCACAGATTTAACGTCCAGCCTTAGTTTAGTAAGAATTTTTTGCTGTGACACAAATTCACATGATCTACCTACACTTTTACACATTTCTGGTATATTAGCATATCATGTGAGCACGATAAAGATACGCTGGCTGGATAGTGAGGCAGCTGGGGAGGGGGCGGTCTATGTGATTTATAAAGCCTTTGAGCTTCGGGGCATGGCTTTAAGGTAGCACTCTTCAGCTTCTGCATGTTGTCCCAGGTTTTCATCGGTCGCGACAAGCTTGCTCAATCGCCATAGTATCCATTTTCCATATTGAAGACTTTTGTGATATTCCTACGCTTCATTACACACGAAAACTATGAGAGCGTGACATCCTGCTTCCATTGAAGCTCTGTGGTTTGGGTCGACGCCACCGACTGCTCTCATTGATGACAGAGCGAAGGAGGAGTTGCTGCTCTGCCAACGAATTCGATCATTTTCCTCACCGATTACGAAAGCGTGAGGTCGTTGAATTGATTATTGAAAAAGCGTGACACGAACGAGTATCTAACCGGCGATCTTTCGCCACTGGCCAGTCGCTGTGAGGGCGCGAGTAGAGCGGACGTATCCGCCTTTGCCCACATCTGAGAGCAGTGAAAATCGAGTTTTGCTAACGATATGCTGCCCGGCTTACTTTCCGTAAGGTCTGCACGCAGGGTTGAGAGTACCATTTTCTGATCGTCGGACCTTCCGTTTCGTCCGAATGCGGTGAAAGCTGAATTGGGCGTACGATTTTGCTGGCAGGCATTTTTCAACAGTAGCCTGTATTACGCACGCAATGTCACGAAGAAGGACGTAGTCTATGATTTGATGAAGGCAAATTAGATTATGCGATTCATTAAAATCTATTGTGAATGGGTGATAGTAAGGCCAGTATCACCACACCACAGTACAAATGTGAATGTCTATTTAGCGTTAAAATTTTATTTTTGAAATTGAAATTTTGCATCAACTTTTTTTTGTGGAAATTTGACTTTTTGTGTTATGGAAAGAAGAAGACGTTCACCGGACGAAGAAGAGAAAGAGCCGATTCAACCGGGGTTAGTAGCCTTTTTCACACTTCCCACTTGCGTAGCGGTATTTTAAGCACTCTAGATTAGTATAGGCCATTTAGAAAATTCGTGATGCAATTATTGCCTCTCTCTCTCTCTCTCTCTCAGAGAAAGGTGGGGTGTGGGAGGGACGTTATCGTACACGACAATATCGCAATAGCATCACATCTCCACCTGGCGGACTCAACCATGCTCGCAAATTACAGATATTCTCAACACTAAACACTTTGATACGCACCCACACGCGTGTAACAACAGCAATGCACACACACTTACGCTCACGCACATCGGTAAGCGTCACTGTGATTCATTAATTCACTTGTCTAGCATCTGTGTTCCTGGGATGATTAAAACTTTGTGCAGACACTGCTTGGCAGTGGATGAAAATTTTGAATTGTATGATGACCAGGAATGCAATTCCATCTTCACCTGCTGAAGGAGTGGAGCTCCGAAAGCTTGTGAATGTTTCAATTCTCAATAACCCAAGGCTGCGATTTCAATACCTCAATACTACATCTTCAAAATATTTCTCAGATCAGATCCTCAACAAGATGAAAGTACCTCGAAAGAGAGTGCTGACGATGACGATCGCGCCTCGTCATCTCGTCACGACACTAGTACGTCTTCTACATCAACTGTGCAATCCTTGAGAACGAAGGTAAAATCAGCACAAAAGGCTGTGCTCGAAAGAATCAGAAAGCTTGCTCCGAATGTGAAAAGATTCAGGAGAGGTAGGCAATAAGAAATTGTGTGTGGCTGCCCTTGTCTGACGAAAGCCATCCTGACCCTGTCCGAAAAATGCGAGCGTACCTACGTAGCCCGCGTGTGGGATTGCCAAGGCTTGCGGATGGAACGCCTCGCGTTATGAGGCCCACGCATGGCCCTTGCTGTAGAAATACCTGGCCCATGCCGTATCATACTCACGTGAGCCAGATGTGGCCTGAGTAGGGCCGTTACTGGCCCAAACACAGCAACGTGTGCACGGACCAGTGTTGCGTTCGCATGCCCTTGACCGCACACCAAAACCCATGCGATATTGCAGCCTCGCGTCATACGTGGACCGTACGTAGATTTCTGATTAGGAACTTGATGAAGGAGCGGAGTTTTGAAAGCTTGTGAATGTTAAAATTCTCCGTAAAGCAAGAGTATCAAAAGTATCACACAGAGTATCATCTCTGACCACGAGGAAAGTTACCATCGATAGGAATATATAGCATGTTGAGTGTAGCCACCCGGGCACCTGAAGTATCACCTTTGCCTGATAGAATGAAATTTCTTTCAGGGTCCGGACATTCACGACGTTACGATGAAATGGTGTGGGCATGGGACCGAAGTGCACCAGAAGAAGAAGTTAAGCTACTTTGTTCAGATCAGACCTATTCTGATAAGCAAGAAGCAGGTTAGTACCAGCCTGATTATGCTATCCCGACGCTGCACTTAGAGAGAGAGAGAGCGGGAAGCCTTTACACAGGCTACACCCTACTCCAAATTAGGGATCGACCGATATTAGTTTTTTCAAGGTCGATACGATAATCGTAAATTAATAATATCGGCTTCGATAATCGGCCAATTTATCGACTTTAGGCCGATGCAGTCAACAACATGCCGAGTGTCCTCACGTGGCCCGCATGTAGGGTTGCCTAGGCTTGCGCATGGAACGCCACGCGTTATAAGACCCCCCCTCTCGGCCTAGTTAATGCATGCTTGTCCCATGTATGGTCCATGCACGTCAACACTCATAGGTGGCAGTCATGGCCTGCTGAGCAAGGCCGTAATTGACCCAAAGACGGCCACGTGTACACGGGCCAGTGTTGCGTTTGCATGACCTTTAGCCACACACCGGCCACCAAAAGCCGCTAACCTCTTAATCGGTGATATGGCCGTCGGGTAAAAATGTGTGCATAATTCCAGGGACGTTGACGCGCCGTAGAACTAATGTGGCGGCAATAGCGTCAACCAGGCTCGCAGAAAGACACTTTCCCTTGGGTCGAGGTATCTTTCTTGCCATGAAAAGACGGACCACAGATTACCTGCCACAATTTGGGCCTATGAGCCTGCCACCACCTTGTGGCGACTGCGGATGCCTTGAACCAACGACAAATTACGAAAAGGTAATTTCACCGCCCGAGGAATTTCCTGATCTCAGCCCCGAAGATCGGCTAAGAGACATAAATTTAACCAGCAAACTCATTCACAAACTACAACGTCACATGAATCAGCAATTGAAAATACTGCGAGTAGAGCGGTTCCGTGACTCAGCAAAATTGTTGAGTGACAGTGCTACCGCACAACAAGGAAAAATTCAAGACCCACAAAGCCCGATACAACAGGATATTCAACAATCGACCTCGCATGAAGCCTTCAATGTATACGAACCGAATGAGTCAGTTATTGAGTCATCAGAACAAAGGCTATCTGTAAGTCCAACACCCGGTGCTCGCAAACGTCGCCTTCCCCCAATTCCTTTTCGGCCCGAGTGCGATATAGATTACACAACACGACCAGCCGGTGGCGCCAGGCCCAAGATACCGAAGCTCCCTATTAAAGACGACGGCAATTCGTCGAATTTACCTGGGAGACGTATCTCAACAAGACATCGACCAACACCTCTGCAAGAACGCACCAATATGCGGCAAAATAACGCTCCAATGACTTCACATGAAGAGCCTAACTTTCCTTCAAGGCCACACACTCAGCCGAGATCAAAAACTGCAGGAGATATAGCTGAAAAATCTGTATTTCTACGTGGCAAACGTAATCAGCGTCCTTCAAGTTACCCATCGGGTGAGGCTCTCGAAGAGTTGGAGTCTCCGTTTAAAGAATTAGCGTCTGCCATTGAATTCTACAGTCATGCTGTAAATTATGGAATACCTATTTTAACACCAGCTGAATGTTATGGAATTATAACAGATTGTCCGCGCGATTTGCGTATGAAAATACCTGGAAAGCGTCGACGAAGACATAGTAGCGCTTTGGAACGACGCTCTGTTCTACCGAAATGTAGACAACCAACCAAGTCCAAGTATCTACCGTTTAAATCGGCACCGGTAGGAAATTTGCGACGAAGGAATCCTAGAGACCTTGAGTATCTACTTACAGTGACACGCCCGTTCAGAGAATTACAAATTGAAGGTAAAAAGGAACGTAACATGACAGTGTAAATGCCTTCTACGATCTGCTTCACCATCTTCGAAGGCAAATTTTTCAGAAAAACAGGTTACGGGGTCGCTACCACTGCGTAGCGCAACTTGATAACTGTTTAGATCGGTGTTTGAAAATTACCGTCAAACGTGTAAGCATCACCGAATAAACTGAATTTGGACTAGATTGTATTTGATTGAACTGGACTGGACTGGATTGAACTGGACTGGACTCAAAATTGTGTCTCTGATCGTCCGCCATCGATGCCATTAATTTGTGATTATTAAATTGTAATAGATCTTGATCAGTGGTATATACATTTTTCCTGGTTCTATGAGTATTTTTGTTAGGACAGACAGGGTATGTAAGACCTTAAACGTGGTGGTGAAGTTGCGCTTGTTTTGCAACGGGCCTATCATATCAGTGTAAATGCAGGAGCGTATAACCTTCGCCATGGGCGCTCGTGAGACGTTCCGTTAACGGAGAAAGAACGTCTGTGCGTAGACAGCGTGACGCGTTGTCATGTTCCCTACGTACTGCGAAATTTTAAGTGTCATGGGCAACACTGAAAAGATCGAGAGTGATTCGGCGACTAATTGCAGGGTTTCTTAAAAGGTTGATTTTGGGTTGGTATCAAAACTCACTTAACGCTGTCTATATAGAAGTTTAAATCAAAGACTAAGTTGATAAATGTTAAAAGTCCATTAGCTACGGTATAAATACTGTTATTAATATCATCAATAGATACTATTGATCGTTGTTATCATGCTACTAAAGATCCGATGAAATGTAGCTTATGTGCTAATGGAAAACATTCTGTTGGACGCGGGACATGGGCTGGTTGCTAGGTCAGAAGATTCTTAGCTTGCAGATCCCAAGTACAAAGGAGAATGACTTGGTATAGGAGATATTAGGATCCCAATCAGAAACCTTACACGTCCAGTCATCGTACGCCGCGAGACTGCAATTTCGCATGGCCATGGTGGCCCGTGTGTGATTAAGGGTATGCAAACGCAACACTGGCCCGTGTACACGTGGCCGTGTTCCGGTCATTTACGGCCCTACTCAGGCCATAACTGGCTCACGTGAGTGCGATACGGCATGGGCCATCTGTGGAAAATATGTACACGGGCCAGGTATTTCCCTAACAAGGCCATGTGTGCGCCTCATAACACGCGGCGTCCCATGCGCAAGCTTTGACAACACCACACGCGGGTCACGTAGGGGCGCCCGCATTTTTCTGACTGGGATGTTACCGCTCTGGGAAGTCATTATACCGTAGTCTGTGGTGACTAACTATATCTATTACTATTTGGATCGTCCACCATCGGCTCCTTAATTTTTCTTGAACGAAAGACTTCTATGAGGTAACTTCACTCTTGATCACGTGATGTCGTCAGAGATCGTGACGTCAGAATCTGTTGACATCCGAATCGAGAAAATTCATCAGCCATCACCTAGAGAGGAAAAGAAAAACGATAAAGTGGCGTTCCTTAGAAGTAGGTGTCAAAATTTTTTCTGTGTCGGGACTGGAAGGGTTTGTTGTTTAGAATTCATGGCGTTTTCAACCCTACTAAGGTTATGTGCGCCCAGAACAATGTTTGATAGCACGTCCATAACTAGTTTATAGCCCGGATCACTATCACAACCACAACCCCCGATTGGCAAGCAGACTTGGAAGGATACCAACTTTCAAGTGTTTGGTCTGAATCGAACCCGGGGATCCATCGATCAGAAAGCCAACAATCAAACCACTTAACCTGCGGATCAGAAAGTGCTGTTGTTGTTGTGACGTGGACAATCAATATTCATTCAATAACAGCTGACTGTCCCGTATTTAATTCTCGACCGAGTCAAACAAAATACTTTAATATTGGTATCGATTCGAAGAGTTTCCTCGTGGTACAGAACTTGAATATACTAATTTGATCGAAGACTTTTCGTCCGAAAGAAAATTTTGTAGCCATGAATGTTGTGCTGCTAGGCAGAGCGCGGAAAATTGTGATAGTTATCTAGGATGAAAACTGGAAAAATCTACGCGCGTACCAAACATTGACCTGGCCTTCATGACCTCAGTAGGGTTGACAGCAGGCACCTTTTAACTTTTCTGTCCCAGGCATGTCCTACACTCTCTTCCAAAGCGAGAAATACGCGGACTCAAAGGCTAATTTAGACGAAATCAGAAATTTACAAGGAAACCTCGATCTAGACTGCTTGCTGTTGGTAGCTGAATGCGATCTTTTCACTGGCTGTGATGATACGTACGTTACTACGCTACATGACGCTTTAGTAGAGAGCACCCTATCGAATTATGACATCAATAGATGGGCTGACAATTTAAAATTGCATGGACGACCTTGCGCGGCTATTCTTCTCCATAAAGCCTTGAACGATAGATATGAGACCAACGACCCGAATGATGCAATACGTTATATTGACACCACTATAAATATTATAAGTGAAATTTCATCTGATTTCGCTGAAATTAATTTCAAAACAAGAGCCATAGTAAGTGATTACGTCATTTACTTCATTATGGACATGCTTGAACGATTACGGGCAGTCGAAAATCCAGATAAAGATTACGCCGTGCTGCTGGAAGCCCGTGGTTTAAATTCTGTTGCTTATTGTGGTATTCCAGCCCGAGAATATCAAAGAAGCATTAGCTGCGTTAAACAAGGCATCGAATTAATGATAAAGCATTTCACACGAGAAGGTTGCGACCCGTCAAGTTACTGCATCTATGGGAATCTGCAAAACAACTTGGGCGTGGCGTTAGAACGACTGGGAAGACACGCGGAGGCGGAGGTTTGGTTCACCAAGGCTCTGGAATCTTACAAAATGGTGGAAGATTTTGAAGACGATGCCGCGAAGACAAGGATGTTGAAAATGACGAAATCAAACACAAGAATCGTACACAAAAAGCATCTAAGTAGAAGCATATGGTAAAGATCGGAACAGCATTTGTTATATTTATATGCGATCCTGCAATGCCAGCGAGTTTGTTTGTTTGAAATATATGGCGTTTTCAACTACTAAGGTCATTTACGTCAGGTCAATGCTTACGGTATACGTGTCAATACTGCCAGTTTATAGCCCGGATCACTGTTACAACCACGACTCTCCGCTCTTCCCCGAAATCGCCTGTCAAGTAGGGAAGGAACGGATACCAATTCTAAAGTCTTCGATTTGACTCGGTCGGGAATCGAAGCCGCAACCTCCCGATCAGAGGGCGGACAGTTGACTTTCAATGATTAGCGTATTGAAATCACCACAAATGATAATATTGCTGCGCAAGGTTTCAGTCCAAGTCAAAGACTCAAGCCTAAGTCAATCTAGAGTTATGTCAACTTAAGTCAAACCCAAGTAAACGCCTAATAGCTACTTGGCCGTGTGGTATGACAGTCTGGCATCTGATCGAGTCAAACGAAAAATGGCCGTTCCCTCTCCACTTCGCATGCAGTCAGTAACGGAGAGTGCGCGAGGTTATGGTTGTGATGATAATCCGAGCTGTGAACTTGATGCATCGACTTGAGTAATGAGAATTGATCTGGCGTGCATTACCTTAGTAGGGAGAAAATGGTGCTTTGGTTTGTAGCAAGCCTCGACCTCGCGTGTTAGATCTTACGCCGTGAGTTCAAAACAACAGCGGCAGTCGGTCCACTCCACCGGGTCGATATCTGTGGTTTATAGCCCGCATCACTGACGCAACCCTTCCCACCCCGATGCTGACTGCCAAGCAGAGAAAGAAGGAATAGCAACCTGTACCCAGAATTTTTTAAATACTATAGACAAGCCCACGTTGACGAGATGAAATAGAACTAATTGTCTGTCTATTTTGAAATCTTGAGTTGAATTGGATTCTGTTTGCGAGTAGGTTTACAAACGTCCCAACTGCAATTGGACGCAGTTTAAGGTCGTACCTAGGACCAAGGCAATCCCTACACCGGCTCATTTCCACCAGTTTGGTTGCGCAGCAGAGATCGCCCTATATTGGTTTTTTCAAAGGCCGATACGATAATCGGCCTTTCGCATGACTGATGGGGGATATCGACGATCCCAAAATCATGAATATTGGCCTCGATAATCGGTAAAAAGTCGATATTTGGCCAATTATCGTCTGAATATGGAGGCCGATATCCAATATTGACTTCCTTACTTGACTATCTGCCGACAAAAATACAAATTTCGGCCTCGATAATCGGTCCGACCCCTATTGCGCTGTGGTCATGGCGGTGACCGCAAACCCGGAAAGGTAGGGTTCGACCAACGGTCGCGTCACACGAAAAAACGTTAATATTGGTATCGACAACCACCCTGCTAACCGTCAACATTATAAAGGCTACTGTAGAGGTTGACTGTGAGCGTTTTCCTCACCGAAAGATATAGGGTCATCGTGAAGGGTGGCACTTGCTTAGAAGGTCATAGGTCACAGGTCACAGGTCACAGGTCATATCAGCGATTCAGCGTGTGTCCGAAAGACAAAATAAATGGAGTCTCCTCGTCTACTCTTCCATCGCACAAAACCGAACAGTAAAACACGAACGGATGTAAACAGAGAACATAATGCAGCAGTTCCGATGTCGTAGGGTCGGGTTAAGCAACCAATGGCAAAACATAGTGGTTGTGAATTTGCAAATCACTTATGCTTCAGTCTGAGAAATTCAGGCTTCCTCTTATGTGGAGTTACCTAGCCTTGCGAATGGAACGCCACACGTTAGCAGATAGCCTTGTTAGGACATCACCTGGCCACAAGGAGTGGGTTGCTGCAAAAATACAAATCGCAAACTACATTGATTGATTCATTAGGGAATAGAACTACTTACAGCAATATTAACCTTATTCTTAACTGCCCATATACATGCTGTAGGCCTAGATCGGTTGATAATGAAATTAAATTAAATTATTAATTAAATTAATTAAATTAAATAATTAAATCATTAATAGCGGCCTGCGGTCCAAAAAAGGCCGCTTAAGACATTAGACTCATTAGCCTAGGCATAAAACCTAGCTTGCTCATTACATACATGAACCTCAACCTTCATTTAATCTCTCATAAGGGACACAACGACGTCACGATATATAACGTCTAATGTCATCAGCATATCTAAGAAGTTACATAATGTCATCAGCACCTATATGACGTCACATAATATCATGAACACATGTGTGACGTCACATAATGTCATCATCGTCTATTGTTTCGTTTTGTTGTTGGTTGACTTTTTCTTGTCTTCCTTCGTGCTTTTGGCCGCAGTAGGAGTTGATCCCTGCTCTGACGTTTCTTCTTTACCCTGCTCTGACATTTCTTCTTTCCTCTGCTCTGACGTTTCTTCTTTACCCTGCTCTGACGTTTCTTCTGTGGAGTCTTGTCGAAGTATTTTCGCGCATGGCAGGTCCAAGTCCGGGGAAGTGGATGGGCGTGGATGGTTCGGAGTTGAAGTTGAGTTTTCAACAGGCTGACGACCCGTTTTCGCCACAGTTCCAGCATTATTGTGTGGTTTTAATGCAGACGGAATGTTCTCCTGCCTATCTGCGTTCGAGCCTTGCACTGTCTCATTTTTGTTGCGACGTCGTCTCCGTCGTTTGCCAGGCTTCTTCGATTTGTTTGTGTAAACTGCGTAACTTGCTGGATTTCGGTTGATTTCCGACTTTCGCTTGTCCGCTAATGCTTTACGATCTCGTAAACGCCTTCGTCGCCTCTGTGATGCTGAAGCAGGACCCTTGTTTTCTTTTTCTAGTTTTGAAGTCTCTGAGGTCTTTGGGGATATGTCGCTTTCAGACCTAGCTCGTGGGTGAGAGTTATTGTTCCGCAATTCTCGACTTAGAGAGAGCAGTTTTTGTCTTCTTTGGTCCGGCGTTATGGCAGCTTTTGGTCGTCGCTTGGTCGATGATTTTGCCCTTTTTCTGCGTTTTACCAATTTTCGCCTTCGCACACGCCCCGTGGCTCCCCGTTTTTTTATGCCAGATTCGTTACTTGAACCTCTCCTCGAGCTGGAAGGCGTTGAAGCAGGCATTTCAGTAGTACCAGACGAATCCCCTTCATACATAGGGCATCGGTAATACCGGGGTATCACCAGATACTCCTGATTAAATCTAGACACGATGCAACGTATCGGTCTGCCATTTGCTAGTAGACCTTGAATCGGTATGCCATCTGCTTGCAGTGCCGGTTCCTCGACCGTATCCCAACCCTTCTTCCTTTCAATGGTGCCCGGAGCAATTGGTCCATGTACTGGTACTGATACCGCTCTTTCAGTGTCATTATGAGATGACGTATATTGCGATATAATCTCCGCCATTTTGACTTCGGAAATTGGCGCTGGCACTGGTTTTGGTAATGGCAGATTATTCGTGTTCGGGGCAAGAGGTTCAGAATAACATGGACCTCTATTATTGCATCCCGATGCGGCCGGACCACCTTGTGGCAATTCCTGCTGCGTGTTTGCTGTCCGCGCCTGTGTATTTAAAATATAAAATTTTTGCTCTGGCCCGATAGCTTCATATACGGGCGTTCTCGTAATTGCGTTTCCATACGTTGACGTCATTTCCGGGATTATATCGGGATAAAATTGTGCCGATCCATGCATGAGCCCTGACATTGTATCACGTCGCACAACTGGAATAGCTCGTAAGCTCACATGTGTCCGGTGAGGGAATGTAACTCTACGAGTTATTAGCCATTCTTGGACTTTTGTGGGCTGAGGAGCAGAAGCTTGAGTCGTCCCAGACGTCTGTGAGGCACCCGACGATCTATTAATCCGCGACCTTTCCCTGTTATGGCGACTTGGCTGAAGTTTAGGCCATGGCCTTGTTTGTACCTGGTTAGGTTGAAAAATGGAAGGTTGGGACGCCCTTGGCGTCCGCGAAGGGCCCCGTGGCCTGTAAATCCGTGTTAAGCCCTCACTTCGAGGTCTTAGAGGTCTATAAACTTCAGTACAAGGCAATGACACTGGCCTTGGTTGTCCCCGGCTCCGCTGGGAAGTGGAACGTTGAGCCGCCCTGGGCGTCTGGGAAGGGCCACGTGGCCTGTAAATCCGTGTTAAGCCCTCACTTCGAGGTCTTAGAGGTCTATAAACTTCAGTACGAGGCAATGACACTGGCCTTGGTTGTCCCCGGCTCCGTTGAGAAGTGGAACGTTGAGCCACCCTGGGCGTCTGGGAAGGGCCCCGTGGCCTGTAAATCCGTGTTATGCCCTGACTCCGAGGTCTATAAACTCCAGTGCCAGGCAATGACACTGGCCTTGGTTGTCCCCGGCTCCGTTGAGAAGTGGAAGGCCGGGTCGCCGGACACGTCTGTGAGGTCTTCCCTGCAGGGCGTCTCCTATTACGACTTCTAAAAGAATATAAGGGTGATCATTATGACGTAAAGAAAGGAGCGAGAGAGAGAGAGAGAAAGTATGTGGTACTCTGTCTGTCTACATGTTTAGATTTCTGTCGTGGATACTTTCCTTGAATATAACGGTTTTTGTCTATAGGCCTGCACTCCAAATTTCTCGTTGACATAATCGGTAGGGAGGCCTACAGTGGGAATAACGTGTGACGTCACAGAAATATTTATACAGGTGATATAGTCTTAATAGCTTCTGACGTCATCAAAATAGTTGATCAGGAATCACATTAGTCTATAGGAATGTGACGGCATACAGGAGTAGGTGGGCGTGGCCATTGGTGGCCCGCGTGTGGTTAAGGGCAAGCAAACTCAACACTTGCCCGTGTACACGTTGCCGTGTTTGGGCAATTTACAGCCCTACTCAGGCCATAACTGGCCCAGGTGAGAATGATACAGCATGGGCCATCTGTAGCAAAGATGTACATGGGCTAGATATTTAGCTCACAAGGCAACGTGTGGGCCTCATAACGCGTGGCATTCCATGCGCAAGCCTTGGTAACCCTAGTCGCGGGTTACTTAGGGACGCTCGCATTGTTTTGACTGGGCAGTTTCACCTTGACCAAACAAACCTGTTTCCAGCTCCGCGCTTCCCTTTGCCTTTGTCCATAGTAAGATCGAAACCAGCTTTCGAATAAAATTAGATAAAATATACAGCAAGTTGCCTAAGACCTTATATTATAACCTGAAAGTTATTATATAGCTGTTATTAAAAACTAAACAGATTGCAGTTGCAGTTATAGGGGTACTACAGTGATGTCACAATATATAACGTCTAATGTCATTAGCACATGCAGTATATGACGTTATATGTCATCAGCACATATATGACGTCGCATAATGTCATGAACACATGTACGATGTCACATAATATCATCAGCAAATATATGACGTCACATAATAACATCGGGGGCATGGCGTTACATAATTTCATCAACACAAGTATGACGTCACATAATGTCATCATCGCCTATTGTTTTGTTTAGTTGATGGTTGTCTTTTTCTTGTCTTCCTTCGTGCTTTTGGCCGCAGTAGGAGTTGATCTCTGCTCTGACGTTTCTTCTTTACTCTGCTCTGACATTTCTTCTTTTCTCTGCTCTGACGTTTCTTCTTTACCCTGCTCTGACGTTTCTTCTTTACCCTGCTCTGTCGTTTCTTCTTTACCCTGCTCTGACATTTCTTCTTTTCTCTGCTCTGACGTTTCTTCTTTACCCTGCTCTGATGTTTCTTCTTTGCCCTGCTCTGACGTTTCTTCTTTAGACTCTTGTCGAAGTTTTTTCGTGCATGGCAGGTCCAAGTCCGGGGATGTTGATGGGCGTGGATGGTTCAGAGTTGAAGATGAGTTTTCTACAGGCTGACGACCCGTTTTCGACACAGTTCCAGAGTTATTGTGTGGTTTAGATGCAGGAGGAATGTTCTCCTGCCTATCTGCGTTCGAGCCTTGCACTGACTCATTTTTGTTGCGACGTCGTCTCCGTCGTTTGCCAGGCTTCTTTGATTTGTTCGGGGAAACTGCGTAACTTGCTGGATTTCGGTTGATTTCTGACTTACGCTTGTCCGATAATGCTTTACGATTTTGTAAACGCCCACGTCGCCACTGTGACCCTGAAGCAGAACCCTTGTTTTCATGTTCTGATGTTGAAGTCTCTGAGGTCTTTGGGGATATGTCGCTTTCAGACCTAGCTCGTGGGTGAGAGTTATTGTTCCGCAATTCTCGACTTAGAGAGAGCAGTTTTTGTCTTCTTTGGTCCGGCGTTATGGCAGCTTTTGGTCGTCGCTTGGTCGATGATTTTGCCCTTTTTCTGCGTTTTACCAATTTTCGCCTTCGCACACGCCCCGTGGCTCCCCGTTTTTTTATGCCAGATTCGTTACTTGAACCTCTCCTCGAGCTGGAAGGCGTTGAAGCAGGCATTTCAGTAGTACCAGACGAATCCCCTTCATACATAGGGCATCGGTAATACCGGGGTATCACCAGATACTCCTGATTAAATCTAGACACGATGCAACGTATCGGTCTGCCATTTGCTAGTAGACCTTGAATCGGTATGCCATCTGCTTGCAGTGCCGGTTCCTCGACCGTATCCCAACCCTTCTTCCTTTCAATGGTGCCCGGAGCAATTGGTCCATGTACTGGTACTGATACCGCTCTTTCAGTGTCATTATGAGATGACGTATATTGCGATATAATCTCCGCCATTTTGACTTCGGAAATTGGCGCTGGCACTGGTTTTGGTAATGGCAGATTATTCGTGTTCGGGGCAAGAGGTTCAGAATAACATGGACCTCTATTATTGCATCCCGACGCGGCCGGACCACCTTGTGGCAATTCCTGCTGCGTGTTTCCTGTCCGCGCGCGTGTATTTTCCGACGCCACCGAACCAGCTTGTGGCAATTCCTGCTGCGTGTTTCTTGTTCGCGCGCGTGTATTTTCCGACGCCACCGAACCAGCTTGTGGCAATTCCTGCTGCGTGTTTCTTGTTCGCGCGCGTGCATTTTCCGACGCCACCGAACCAGCTTGTGGCAATTCCTGCTGCGTGTTTCTTGTTCGCGCGCGTGCATATTCCGACGCGAATGGACCAACTTCTGCTGGCCCCATGGCTGCAATTACGACCATTCTCAAAATTGCGTCTCTATACATTGACTCCATTTGCGGACTTGTATCGGGATGAAATTGCGCTGATCCATCCATGAAACCTGACATTGTGTCACACGGTGCAACTGGAATGTCCCGTAAATGTGACCGCTCAGGAATAGGACGTTGGACTGGAATTGGGCAACGTATTTGTGGTACAGGCGCCATTGACCGCTCAGTTCTTTGGGCTGAAAGTTCAGGAAATCCAGTATGTATCGGTGGTACTTGCCAATCTTGAACCTGTATGGGCTGAGGAGCAGAAGCTTGAGTCGTCCCAGAAGTCTGCGAGGTACCCAGTGACCTGTTAGTACACGATACTTCCCTATTATGGTGACTTGGCTGAAGTTGAGGCCATGGCGCTGGCCTTGTTTGTGCCTGGCTCCATTGAGAAATGGAAGGTTGGGTTGCCCCGGACATCAGGAAAGGGCCCCGGGGCCTGTTAATCCGTGTTACGCCCTCACTCCGAGGTCTATAATCTCCGATACGACACAATGACAGTAGATTTAGGTGTGCCTGGCTCCATTGAGAAGCGGAAGGTTCGGTTGCCCAGGGCGTCTGTGAAGGGCCTTGTGGCCTGTTAATCCGTGTTAGGCCCTCACTCCGAGGTCTAAAAACCCCAGTACGGGACAATGACAGTGGAATTTGTTGTGCCTGGCTCCTTTGAGATGTGGAAGGTTCGGTTGCCCAGGGCGTCTGCGAAGGGCCTTGCGGCCTGTTAATCCGTGTTAGGCCCTCACTCCGATGTCTATAAACCCCAGTACGAGACAATGGCAGTGAACTTAGTTGTGCATGGATCCATTGAGAAATGGAAGGTTCGGTTGCCCAGGGCGTCTGCGAAGGGCCTTGCGGCCTGTTAATCCGTGTTAGGCCCTCACTCCGATGTCTATAAACCTCAGTACGAGACAATGACAGTGGAATTTGTTGTGCCTGGTTCCATTGAGAAGTGGAAGGTTCGGTTGCCCAGGGCGTCTGCGAAGGGCCCTGCGGCCTGTTAACCTGTGTTAGGCCCTCAATCCGATGTCCATAAACCCCAGTACGAGACAATGATAGTGGACTTGGTTGTGGCTGGCTCCATTGAGAAGTGGAAGGTTCGGTTGCCCAGGGCGTCTGCGAAGGGCCCTGCGGCCTGTTAATCTGTGTTAGGCCCTCAATCCGATGTCCATAAACCCCAGTACGAGACAATGATAGTGGACTTGGTTGTGGCTGGCTCCATTGAGAAGTGGAAGGTTCGGTTGCCCAGGGCGTCTGCGAAGGGCCCTGTGGCCTGATAATCCGTGTTAGGCCCTCACTCCGAGGTCTAAAAACCCCAGTACGAGACAATGACAGTGGAATTTGTTGTGCCTGGTTCCATTGAGATGTGGAAGGTTGTGTTGCCCAGGGCGTCTGTGAAGGGCCTTGTGGCCTGTTAATCCGTGTTAGGCCCTCACTCCGAGGTCTATAAACTCCAGTACCAGGCAATGACACTGGCCTTGGTTGTCCCCGGGTCCGTTGGGAAGTGGAAGGTTGTGTCGCCCTGGACGTGTTTCCTGCAGGGCGTCTCCTATTACGACTTCTAAAAAGAATATAAATGTGGTTATTATGACGTAAAGAAAGGAGAGTGGGAGAGAGAGAGAGAGAAATATTGAGATAGAGAGAGAGAACTAACCTGTTTCCAGCTCCGCGCCCTCCTTCGTCCATAGTAAAATTGAAGACAGCTTTCGAATAAAATTAGATAAAAATATACAGCAAGTTGCCGCCGAAGACTTTATATTATAACCTGGAAGTTATAAGATAGCTGTTATTAAAAATTTACTAGAGTAAATGGTGTAAGGGTCAAAACTAACGGGCGGGCTAAACGGAATTATCAGAAAGCGTTTACAACACTCCTGCATGCTCCAGAACTAAACAGATTGCAGTTGCAGTTATAGGGGACCACAATGACGTCACAATTTATAACGTCAAATTTCATCAGCACATACATGACGTTATATAATGTCATCAGCACATATATGATGTCAAAAAATGTCATGAACACATGTATGACGTCACATAATATCATCAACACAAGTATGACGTCACATAATATTATCATCGCCGATTAATTCGCGTTGTTGTTGGTTGTCTTTTTCTTGTCTTCCTTCGTGCTTTTGGCCGCAGTAGGAGTTGATCTCTGCTCTGACGTTTCTTCTGTGGAGTCTTGTCGAAGTATTTTCGCGCATGGCAGGTCCAAGTCTGGGTAAGTGGATGGGCGTGGATGGTTCGGAGCTGAAGTTGAGTTATTTACAGGTTGACGACCCGTTTTCGTCACAGTTCCAGATTTATTGTGTGGTTTTAATGCAGAAGGAATGTTTCCTGTATCGCGTTTCAGGCTTCTTCGATTTGTTTGTGTAAACTGCGTAAGTTGCTGGGTTTCGGTTGATTACCGACTTTCGCTTGTCCGCTAATGCTTTACGATCTCGTAAACGCCTTCGTCGCCTCTGTGACGCTTAAGCAGGACCCTTGTTTTCATTTTCTAGTTTTGAAGTCTCTGAGGTCTTTGGGGATATGTCGCTTTTAGACCTAGCTCGTGGGTGAGGATATGAGGTATTGTTGCGCAATTCTCGACTTAGAGAGAGCAGTTTTTGTCTTCGTTGGTCCGGCGTTTTGGCAGCTCAATTTTGGTTGATCTGCTAACGCCATGACTCTCTAGGTACTCCAAACTCGGTACTTGAATCTCAACTCGAGCTGGTTGATGCGGACGAAATATCTTCCTCCATAAGGCGTAGGGAATGCTGAGGCGTTTCCCAACGGACAATTGCGTCACATGGTCGTAGTAATGGTAGATTCGTGTTCGGTGAAAGAGGTTCAGAATATATTGGACCTCTATAAATGTCTCCCGACGCGACCGGACCAACTTGTGGTGCCGGCGGATTCACAATATAATCTTCTTGCGATGACACGATGGCTTCACGTACATGAACAGACAATCTCAAAAATTCGCCTCCATACATTGACGCCACTTGCGGGCCTATATCGGGATGAAATTGTGCTGGTCCATCCATGAAACCTGACAATAGGTCACACGGCGCAACTGGAATGTCCCGCAAATGTGTCCGCTCGTGAAATGGACACTGGCCTGGATTTGGGCAACGTGTTTGTGGTACAGGCAATATTGACCGTTCAGTTCTTTGGGCTGAAAGTTCAGGAAATCCATTATGTCTCGGTGGTACTTGCCATTCTTGAACCTGTATGGGCTGAGGAGCAAAAGCTCGAGTCGTCCCAAACGTCTGCGGGGTTCCCGGTGACCTGTTAGTACACGACAAGTCACAATTATGGTGACACGGCGCAACTGGAATGTCCCGCAAATGTGTCCGCTCGTGAAATGGACACTGGCCTGGATTTGGGCAACGTGTTTGTGGTACAGGCAATATTGACCGTTCAGTTCTTTGAGCTGAAAGTTCAGGAAATCCATTATGTCTCAGTGCTTGCCATTCTTGAACCTGTATGGGCTGAGGAGCAGAAGCTCGAGTCGTCCCAGACGTCTGCGGGGTTCCCGGTGACCTGTTAGTACACAACAAGTCACAATTTTGGTGACACGGCGCAACTGGAATGTCCCGCAAATGTATCCGCTCGTGAAATGGACACTGGCCTGGATTTGGGCAACGTGTTTGTGGTACAGGCAATATTGACCGTGCAGTTCTTTGAGCTGAAAGTTCAGGAAATCCATTATGTCTCGGTGCTTGCCATTCTTGAACCTGTATGGGCTGAGGAGCAGAAGCTCGAGTCGTCCCAGACGTCTGCGGGGTTCCCGGTGACCAATTAGTACACGACAAGTCACAATTATGGTGACACGGCGCAACTGGAATGTCCCGAAAATGTGTCCGCTCGTGAAATGGACACTGGCCTGGATTTGGGCAACGTGTTTGTGGTACAGGCAATATTGACCGTGCAGTTCTTTGAGCTGAAAGTTCAGGAAATCCATTATGTCTCGGTGGTACTTGCCATTCTTGAACCTGTATGGGCTGAGGAGCAGAAGCTTGAGTCGTCCCAAATGTCTGCGGGGTTCCCGGTGACCTGTTAGTACACGACAAGTCACAATTATGGTGACATGGCTGTGGTTGAGGCCATGGCGGTGGCCTTGATTGTGGCTGGCTCCATTGAGAAGTGGAGGGTTGGGTTGCCCAGGGCGTCTGTGAATGGCCACGTGGCACGTTGATCGGTGTTACGTCCCCACTCGGTGGTCTTAGAATTTTATAAACTGCAGTAAGAGGCCATGGCGGTGGCCTTGGTTGTGCCTGGCTCCCCTGAGAAGTGTAAGGTTGAGTTGGCCTGGGCGTCTGTGAAGGGCCCCGTGGCCTGTTGATCCGTGTTACGTCTCCACTCGATGGTCTTGGTTGTGCCTGGCTCCATTGAGAAGTGTAAGGTTGAGTTGCCCTGGGCGTCTGTGAAGGGCCCCGTGGCCTGTTAATCCGTGTTACGCCCTCTGTGGGTGGTGTAAGAGGTCTAAAAACTCCAGTACGAGGCAATGACACTGGCCTTGGTTGTGGCTGGCTCCATTGAGAAGTGGAAGATTGGGTTGCCCTGGGCGTCTGTGAAGGGCCCCGTGGCCTGTTAATCCGTGTTACGCCCTCTGTCGGTGGTGTTAGAGGTCTAAAAACTTCAGTACGAGGCAATGACACTGGTCTTGGTTGTCCCCGGCTCCGTTGAGAAGTGGAAGGCCGGGTCGCCGGACACGTCTGTGAGGTGATCCCTGCAGGGCGTCTCCTATTACGACTTCTAAAAGAATATAAACGTGAATATTATGACGTAAAAAAAAAAGAGAGAGAGAAAGAGAAAGAGAAAGAGAGAGAGAGAGAGAGAAATAGGCGGGAATCTCTTAGGCAGAGGTATTACTCCAACCCTGGACGTCTTTATTTTGCGCTCACCATCTCCCCGACTATTTAGGCTATTATATCAAGTATTTCGATGACGTCACATACTATTTTGACCAGACCGATGTCGTCACACGCCATTGCGACTATTTCGTCACACGCTATTGCGACTGTTTCGACACACCGACTTCACCAACTATTCCTAGGTCTACCGACAATATTAACTATGTCGATGACGTCGTACACTATTCGGTAGAATGGACAGTCTTGTCAGTTGCCTGTAATCGGAATAGGGTTGTGTACTGTCAGAGGCAGGACATTCGGAATGATTTGTGACGTCATCGCAATATTTGACAAAATCGGTAGGCCCACAGTAAGAATAACACGTGACGTCATCAGAATAATTGATAGTCTATACTCTATAGGAATGTGACGTCAAGGAATCCCAATAGTCGGCATAGAGGAGTAGGTGGGCGTGTGCACAAGAATAAAGACACCGCCCAATCAAAAATGTACGTATGGCGCGTGGCCATTGGTGGCCCGCGTGTGGTTAAGGGCAAGCAAACTCAACATTTGCCCGTGTACACGTTGCTGTGTTTGGGCCATTTACGGTCATACTCAGGCCATAACTGGCCCAGGTGAGAGTGATACAGCATGGGCCATCTGTAGCAAAGATGTACATGGGCTAGATATTTAGCTCACAAGGCAACGTGTGTGCCTCATAACGAGTGGCGTTCCATGATCGAGCCTTGGTAACCCTAGTCGCGGGTCGCGTAGGGACGCTCGGATTTTTTTGACTGGACGGTTTCACCTTGACCAAACAAACCTGTTTCCAGCTCCGCGCCCTCCTTCGTCCATAGTAAAATTGAAGACAGCTTTCGAATAAAATCAGTTAAAAATATACAGCAAGTTGCCGCCGAAGACTTTATATTATAACCTGGAAGTTATAAGATAGCTGTTATTAAAAATTTACTAGAGTAAATGGTGTAAGGGTCAAAACTAACGGGCGGGCTAAACGGAATTATCAGAAAGCGTTTACAACTCTCCTGCATGCTCCAGAACTAAACAGATTGCAGTTGCAGTCATAGGGGACCACAATTACGTCACAATATATAACGTCTAATGTCATCAACATATATAAGAAGTTACATAATGTCATCAGCACCTATATGACGTCACATAATGCTATCAACACATGTATGACGTCACGAAATGTTCTCAACACATGCATGACGTCACGTAATGTCATCAACACATGTATGACGTCACAAAACAGTGTAAGGGTCAAAACTAACGGGCGGGCTAAACGGAATTATCAGAAAGCGTTTACAACTCTCCTGCATGCTCCAGAACTAAACAGATTGCGTAAAAAAATAAATAGCTCAAGGGTCGAACTAAATTGAAGGCGCAAACTGAAACTTGAAACTGAAACTGAAACTTGAGAACTAAAGAGCGTTGCAGTCAAGTTCACTACCGGTAGCGTAAAGAAAATGGCTGAAGGAGACGAAAAAGACTGCGGACCGCAGAATCGCTATCCCCCGATAAGGTTAGGTCCTGGTTAGAAAGATCAGAGGCGAGAAATTCGTAAACTTGACGTTAATTTAGCGAAGAAAGGAGCGAACAGAGCCCGTTTAAATTTTCACGTACGATATATCAATATGTCTGGCTCATAGAGTTCTAGTAGTAAGCTAACTGTCTCCTACAAACCATCGTACTGTTGATCAGGGTCGCAGACACAATCAACAACGATTCCGCGCGTCTTATCACCTTCCTGTACGTTCTTTTAATTGAGTTGTAAAGGACAAATTCACAAATTATTCCACCCACGGTCATGGGGATCTACTATAAACCCATAACCCTCTGCTTAGCGGCTGAAATCTATCGGACACGTCCACCTAGTTCAAAGAGCAGGCATCGCTTCCCTACTCGTTTCTTGAACGCTCTTTAACGAGTAACGGACGAAGAGATGTCGATGTGGAGGTCTTGATTACAAAGGCGGGTTTTCTCAGTTTGATTACAATGTTGATTGCAAATCCAGTGACAAAACGTTGGCAATCTCACTTTTACAACAAGCCCGCGCGCGCTGTGTCAAGTTGTCAGGCATGCAGTTAGCGAAGGCGCTGTGCGAGTGTGCATACTGTATACTGTGCTAGCCAGTAGTTTGTTGGGGGTTTAGGTGGCATGTCTAAATGTAACTAGAATAGCATATGCATCGCTACTGGTAGATGAAACAGACAAAGCATACGCGCTTATCTGAAATAAGCACGCGCTGTGTCTACTTGTCAGTCTCAGTCATGTACCGGTAGCTAACGTAGGTCGTGATGTAAGGTCAGGAGTTTGCCAGGGGTTTAAGCGACATTTTGTTTTGAATTTATGAGATTTTCTCCCTACCAAGATCATTTACGCTACCAGGTCAATGCTTACGGTACTTGTGGCAATACTTCCAGTTTACTCCCACGATACTGACTGCCAAGTAGAGACGGAACGGATACCGATTTTATAGTCTATCAACTGGGTGGTAGAATTGTAGAAGTACTGGTACTTGAATATATTGACTTTACTCCATAAGATTTAACCAACCTACTTTCAAGGGTAGGCATGAAACTCTTTATTCAACAGTCTAGAAATATAGACCCATGTTTAACTGCACCGAAAAGTAGATTACCCACAGCCTTGGTTTATGGAGAATTATAACTTTGAGAATTGAATTGGACCAACAATCACACCTTTTTGCTATAAGCCATAAAGAAAGAGTACCCCATGTGTGAAGCATTGAAATGCCCTGCAAGAGAATGTGGATTCGAATATTAGCCTCATGGCCAAGTAAGGTAAGCACATTTGATTATTTCTGCATGAAGACATTTTCTGTACCGTACTTACAATCATGATTAGACTAGCCGATAGGCATTAATCTGATCCTTTGATTTATCGATGTCGATATTGACAATATTGAAATATGATATGGGTACAGAATATGAGAAAAGAGGAGGAAATATTAAATATGAAGTGGGATTGTATCTAATATTTGTTAATCACCAATATTTCTGCACGAAGGTATTTCTTTGCTTAGGAGTCGTGATTAGATAGGTAGATAGAATATAGAATGAGAAATATGAAATATAGGGTGTGAAATATGAGTTTTTGGATATAAAATATGGGGTGTGAAATATGAATTTGTGGATATGAAATATGGGATATGAAATAGCAAATATGGGGTGTGAAATAGGGAATATTGGATATGAATTGTGGGATGTGAAATAGGGGGATATGAAATATCAATTATTGGGATTATAAAATAAGGAATATGGCAAATGAAATATGAATCGATGGATCAATGACAATGAAACAGGAACTATTTGAAATATGCAATATTATTATATGTGTTAAGTTATGATATAATCTATGACCTTGTTCCGTATGCATTGATTCAATCCGGAAATATTTGAAATATGCAATATTATTAATATTTTTATTATTAATTTTAATCCTTTCTTTGATATGGTATGCACTTCCTGACATATTTTGTCACGAAAATATTTTTGAAGGAGAATGTACATAAATTATTTGTTTTGTTTACAATTAATCCTTCTATATTTTATGACGTGATAAGAAAGATAAGAAAGTGGTTGATAAGATAAGACGATAGTGTCACAGTCATGACGTCAGGAAGGAGAAATGTGGTTTAGAGGGTGTGAGATTAAATTCAATTTTTTATCAAAATTGATAAGACGATTGATAAGGAAAGACTGGGGAGAATAGAGTAATGAATTTTGGGGAAAATTTGATGTTTTGAAGTACGATTATTCAATTTGTGTTTTTTTTCTTGATAAGGTAACCTTGTGAATTTCCTTCAGTAAAACTGATACTATAGTGGTTAATTTAGTGAAAATTTGATGTGAAAGGTGTGTAAATTTTTTGTGTTTTCTGACTTAGGGGGATGTAATCTTTAGCTGCTCTGTATTGTGTAGTTTGTCGGCTCACCGCACAGTTGACTGAGTGATATAGACTATCCGCCTTCTGATCGGGAGGTTACGGGTTCTATTCCCGACCGAGTCAAATCGAAGACTTTAAAATTGGTATCCGTTTCTTCCCTGCTTGGCAGTCAGTATCGGGGAAGTGCGGAGAGCCGTGAGTGTAATAGTGATCCGGGCTATAAGCCGGAAGTATTGACAGGTATACCGTGAGTATCGACCTGGCGTACATGGCCTTAGTAGGTGAAATACGCCATGAATTCAAAAACAAAAATTTGTCGAAGCTGAAAATCGCTACCGCTAGTTGGCGCCGGTGGTGTATTTGACGTGTTGCTGAAACCGCGGGTATCGGCGATATCCATAGCTGGAAGTAATGTGTCTAATTTGTCAGGTCTGACTAGCGGTTGCGTTGTGGCTGGTGAAGCTTTCCTTTGTGTGTCTCGCTCCCGTATAGAACTTGCTTGGCTAGTTCATTCAAGCCACACCTGTGTGTTTTTTTTCGGAATTTGGTTAAATATTTGATATTAAATTGCATTTTGACGACGTATCGTGTGACATTAGTTAGAAATCTCGAAGTTTCATAGCAACGCTTTAGACGTATATACGTATACGTAGATTACGTAAATGCGTGACCCGTAAGCTACGCAAATTTTCAGCGCGCAGTATACAACGTACACACACGCATCCGCATCGAAAATAAATTTCTTTGTTTACGTCACAATAAACTTATAACGTACAGGTTGTCAGCCAGTACTGCGCGGTACGGTCGGCTGCGAAAATGGCACACCGCAGTATCGAAACTATACCTCGTCATACCGAATACTTTTGAAATGGAATTTGTGCTGTGTATTCCACGCGAGGCGGCCAACACGATAAGAATGCAATGTTTAATTTGGCCAGAATTTTGCGTACCATTGCGAACGTGTGGTGAGCGTGTTCGCCAGTGACCAAGACAGACAGATAATCCGCCTTTCACATGACTGATGGCCGATATCGACAATTCAAAAATCATAAATATCGGCCAAAAGTCCATATTAGGCCGATTATCGTCTGATTATTGAGGCCGATATCCAATATTGACTTCCTTCCAAAAGCGTCATCATCTGTGAGAAGTAACGCGGCGTAAACATGAAACTTCACACCAAAGTCATCTCTCCTGCATTCATTTGAACTTACCGCAGGTCATAAGTGTCAGTTTATTAAAAATATTCCATTGAATTTCGTCTGTGCGTCAGCAAAATGGCTGAACCGCAATATGTATCAAACAGTAGGCATGTCAAAGCTTGTCTGTTGCTTAAAGACTGGAATAAATTAGACATAATATTGGCCCGCGAATTCGGACATTCGTCCTCGCACACACTACTGTTATTTGACTTAATTAAGCTCCGCTTCCTTTTCATTTAGGCAGAGGCGTGTCTGCGTCACTACGCGCAACATTCCTATCGTGGGCACTTATTTTGAATCGCATAGGAGTGGTACTTCGTGTGTGCCAATGGCGGACGAGACTCTTTCATCTTTACTGCATCTCCTGTATTAGGTCTTTACGGGGAAGCTGTTAGACAACGTTTATAAATACAGTATATAGCCTATATAATACCTCCAGCCTCAGTTTATTGGGAGATAAAGTCTAAAGTATAAAATAATATAAATAGGCTCCCAACTCTTATCGTGGGCGCCTTCCTCGCATTTTACTGAACTAATTAACTTTGCCAGATGTGTTACTGTCTGCGTCGTAACGCGCAACATGCATGGCCTACTTTAGAAAGCAAAGTGAAGTAAGCCATGCAACATACCATCCTATTCCATATTTAGGATACCCACCTCGCATATTTATTCTATGAATATCTCTGATTCTTGAGTGAGTGATGGAACGGTTGTATGTATCATCGTAACCAGCGCCGAAAATCTCTTTGTAATATCTTTGGTATAACCAGTAGCGCCAATAATTACTGAATGTCGGGTCGCGTCTGTTTATTCGATTGAAAACGACATTCAGTTGACAACACATCATTAGTATTGTTGACGAAACAATGCCAAAAGTAGCTAGTCAAAAACAGATACAATCACGATCGTTGTTATGACAACATCAAACGTCAAACGATGTGTTTCTTTTTTGAAATTATGGTTAAATTGTCAGAAAAACGCACGAGTTCTCCCATTGTCATCGACTACTGGTTACGAAAAATGCCTGTATCGGCAATGCAGGCGACACTATTAAAATGCCATTGTTACGTGGCAATTCACCGCAGAAACTTATATAACTGATATTATGCAGGCGACGCCTTTAGAGTGCCATTGTGACGTAGCGATCAACCGAGTGTTTGAGTGTATGATGCGCGTAATCATGCCGAGGAGCTGGGTGATAATCAAGGTCAAGCACTATCCTCAATGCATTGTCCGTCTACTGTGGAATCCACGGTCCTCGAAGGCAGAGGCACAGAAGGAGCCAGGATGGCTATCTCAGTCATCAGCGCCTATTCATTCACACAATAGACAACACTCACATTAACATACACTATGACGTCAAAACTGCACCATTTACGTCATATAGTTGCACGAAATGTAACAATAAAGCCGTTTTTTAATGACAGACACATTAGACACGCAGATAAAATCCATTCAGAATATCAAAAATTGTCAGAAATTTATTTTTTTACCCAAAAATGAAAATCAGTAGAACGTCATTTAGCAAAATGCGTGTCACTATCGAATGAAAACTCTGTAATCTGACGGGTTAGACACGACTTAGATGAATTAGACAGTTAGATATTATAGGACTTGGATGATTCTAATAAAATCAATCAAATAGACCACCGCGATATATTGCATAATTTATCATTAACGTCGACTATGTTTGACAAAAAGCAATTGTGAAATCTGACAAGTTTGACGAGATTGAAACGATGTAGACGTTAGACTATTTAGACCCTCTCAAAACACCTGTCAAAAATGTAACCGCGATATGTTGTATTATTTTTATCGTTAGAACTTAATCACGTATACTATGTTAGAACGTATATTAAACCCTTGTATTGTTTATAAAAATAGTTTATCTAAACGTCTAATGTATTGGTTAGACGTAGGTTGGGGGTATTTAGCGCTAAGATGGTGTTAGGATTAGTGTTATGACGGGTACATGGGATCATTAAATCCTTGTATATTAACACCACACGCTTCGGTTGTTAGTTTAATGCAACTTTTGGCATCTCCAGTCAGGTTGTTAGTTGGTGCTTACACACAGCGGATTGCACCCCTCTATAAACTCCTTGTGTGTTGTCTTCTGCCGCTCTCGACTTTCCTCTCTCTCTCCCGCATCAACTTTGGGTCGGGTGGCCACCGCGATATCAATTAGTGCTTATAGCCTATGCAACTTTCGGCATCTCCGATCTCGTTGCCTCAGCACCCTCCATAAACTCCTTGTGTTATCTCCTGCCACTCTCTCCTTCGTCAACTTTGGGTCGGGTGGCAACAGAACTCCATGATTGTTGAACAACTAAACATGCTAACGAGCGGCGCTCACACCGACAAATCCGCATGCCGGCATCATGACGGGTTAATTAATGCTTGAATCCTAGGCTAGTAAGCCTGACAGAACCTAGATCCCGTGCCGCAACCTGGCATTGATCTGATATAATCTTGATTTAATACCGTCTTGTGTGCACCCAAAAATAGTGGAGCCGAGGGCGTACGATCCAAATATCAGTAGATAAAATATGTCACCACGGATTTAACGTCCAGTCCCGTTTATTGGAATATGGTTATTCACCCTACTATAGTAATAAATTGAATAAGTCATCGTGAATTTAACGTCCCGTCACGTTTATTGGAATATGGTAATTCACCAGACTTTAGTAATAGATAGAATAAGTCACCACAGATAGACTATCCAATCCAGTTTATTGGAATATAACTCAAAAGCTTTTGGAGCAAAGCTCCTGCATCAAGTTAAGATATAATGCACTAATTGCTTGTCTATTGGAGGTCTATGCGTTGCTCATGATCACGATAGTTTTCTAAAAACACGCCTCTACACTAGTATCATGTTCATCACCATCTGTTGGCTTGTAAACAAGCGATTCGATTTCAAAAATTCTTGTCATTATGACGCAAAAATGCTATTATTTTCATCAGACAAACAATATTTTCTTTTATTCTGGAAAAAAATTGTAGCCGTGACACTCTTGAGTCATGGTAACTCGTGAAATTGATTTAATTTGTTGAGATAGACATGAAAGCTGCACAAATAGCCGATCGAAAACAGTAGGGCCAATCGCGGACGATCCAAATAGCAATAGAAAGATTAGTACACAGATTTAACGTCTGGCCCGGGACTTCGGGGTATTGGAATATAATTCACAAGTTTTCAGAGCCCCCACTCTTCATCAGATGGCGGGCGATCCGAATAGTAATAGATAGAATAAGTCACCACTGATTGAATTTATTGAGTTTATTGGAATATAATTCACAAGCTGTCGGAGATTCGCTTTACCAGGTGAAGGATGACACTTTCGGACTTCAATGATTAGCCTAGCAAGCACAGCTGGCTGTTAATTTCCAGTTCCAACTCACAAATTGAAAAACAATAATAAAATTATGAAATCCACGGTTACATCATATCGCGTAGATGATTTGGTGAAAACCTTGACCCTTTTTGGATATTTTGTCTAAAAATAACATCTTTTGGATGACTTTCTGCATTGTCTTATGTGACGTAACAGGAGAAATGTATTGGAGTTATTGTGATCCAACAATAGGCAACGTAGACGATGACACTGAGTGTGGTGACGCATAATGCTAACTTAGTGAATAATATTCTATCCTAGTAAGCAACGTGTCATATTAATATTTTGTGTGGGTGGGCGTGTGGGGACAGGGGAGAGAGGGGGTCACTGAAACTAGCAGTGAAGGTGCCGAGTTTCGAAAACTTGTGATTTTTATTGAAGAATATGGTAGAGCCGATGGCGGATGATCAATAGATATCGTAAATAATATTCTCCACAGTTTTAACGTCCATACTTGGTTTATTGAGAACATTCACAAGATTTCGGAGCTCTGCTGCTTCATCAGGTTAATGTTTTTCTCAACAAACCAAGACGGGCAGCGTTAAATCTGTTATGAAACTCTTTACGATATCTATTGATCATCCGCCACCGGCACTGCTATCCACTGATCAGATATCAGACCCTCCAAAAACCCAAAAGTGAAACAAATTTTTCTTTTGCAATTTTAATTGCAAAATTCGGCGGTGGCTTTCATCGCCCGTATCTCGGTTCTTGAAACAAGTTATATTCATAACTATATTCAATAATATGATCATAATTATGATATATAAATATCATTGAGAAATATACTTGGCGTTATTAAGATGATATCAACACCGTAATAGACACTGTCTTGTTGGTTTTTGATTGGAATCTCTACATTCTCATGGACGCTAGAACTGTGCGTTCCTACGTCCCTACTGAAGTAGACCATGCTTATAAGGTTATATATTTTTTCACCGCTTTTGGTATAAGTTCAGCTGATAAAGGAGTCCCAAAAGTTGGTAAATTATATCACCGATTGCTGTCCGTTTTCCTCCGCGCAGAGAGTGGGGAGGGGTTATAGGGGTAACAAGGGATCCTCAAGCAACTGTAATCAATCAACCAATCAAGTAATCACAGCTTGTGCTAGTGATCCGGGTTATAAACTGGGAATATTGACAAATGCTGGCCTACGAAGCTGACCTGGCATGACCATAGTAGGGTGATAACATCATAAATTAAAAATTCTGTAAATGTTATTCCAATAAACTGGACATTAAATCAGTGGTGATTTTTCTTTACGATATCTCTTCATCGTCCGTCATCGGCTCCACTACAGTATATTCTGCAAAATTTTAGTAAATTAAACCCCGAAAAACGACCGAGTGCATTATAATAATTATATCGAACCAATCACTTACCGATAACACCCGACGGCTAGGTTTGAACCCCGGCATTATAGGTTACGTTTTCCTTTCCAAAACAAGAACCCTAAAGTTGAAAGATGTGAAAAATGCCGCGACATAGATGTTTGAAGTGTTCGTGAAGTGACCGTCTGTGATTCATTCCAAGATATTAAATGATGTCTACCTATTTATTTATGGTTGTTTGAATCCATAACTTAATCCATGACTCCATGAAGGATTTCCTTCCTTTTCGAGATCGATTACGTGAAAAATGCGCGGGAATAACCCTACCGTGCTTTGAAACTGTTTGCAACATAAATATATTATTCTAACATTGTTTACCGGATGGTTATTTTGACCCTGATTCGAGCGCTTCTGTAGCCTGGCAACATCATGAAATTTTCGGTAAGACAGATTTGCGGTTATGTGTTACTAAACTGTTAATCGTCTTAGTAAGTAATTGAATATGGTATTGTTACCGCGTAGAGCGATTATGACGCGCGGTAACGTAATAATGAGTAAGGTAAATTATGTAATTAAGACAAAATATCTGAAATATTTTGACGATTACCACGAAAAGTATTATGCGGTAATAATGTAACTACAGTGTACGAAATAACGACTCCAAATTTCGGCAATCAACACTCTGGGATTACTCTGGAGGTCAGAACCTCTGGATTTTGAAATTTGAAATTGTTGAAATTGTTGAGTGCCGGTAGGCGGTAGTCATATTGCGCACTAAGCTTCACAGCAGCATTGAGAGATTTGTATATTACCTTGGCGTCGATTTCCTATGTTTCCCGTGAGCACTTGGTTCCACGTGACGTAGTACTTGGTACAAAAGATTTATGACAGATGTATAATTATAACTTCTGAGCCTTGGTTTATTGAGACATGGCGTACTTTTGCTAGCTAGGCTAGGCCATGATTGAGGGGCTTCGAAAGCTTTCGAATGTTATGTAACCAAAACGTGATGTCTGAAAGCTTGTGAATGTTATAATTGTCAATAAATCAAGGCTGGACGTTAAATCTGTGGTGAATCTTCTTTACGATATCTATTGATCGTCCGCCATCGGCTCCACTATTTTTTTTCAAAATAAAAGAAGTATACGCCTATTTGAAAAATTGTCTCAAATTTTTCTTTAAGTAGCATTAGTTCCAGCTTATTACGTTCAATAGTCCGTAACGTCTCTGCGATTTCTAGCTACAACCCTAATCCCAATTCTAGCAAACAAGAAAATGCCGAAGGCTATAAATACCTCGTGGCTTTTAAACAGTTATTGTTAGCTATTGGTTAAAAGGAATTTGAAATGATATGCTAAATATACAATATATATCATAAATGTGATAATATATTATATCCACGAAGACCACGATAATGAAACATGAGATTTGTGGTGGCCACGAGTGTCATTAGAAAACTTGCTATTCCTGTTGGGACTGAAATTTCCAGTGTCATTAGGTTACTACCATTACCAATCTTCAATCAAATGAATAGCTGGCTTTGATCCCAGTAGTGTCTTGAGTTCGAATGCACCCAAAACAGTAACCCAATCGTATGGCAAGACGCGCAACGATTCCACTTTGCCGCGGGTGGAAACGTAACATCAGTTCCATGCACGCGTGGCTTGAAATTATACGCGAAATACACTACGATGAGTGATGATAATCGATAGAAATAATGACGTGTGGTTACCTTGGAAGAATACAACAACGAGGCACTTTATGCTTCAAACGACCAATGACATTAGCTACTTAATCATTTTCCCGGGCGATAATTTGCTGGTTTATGCTGGACGGGTGAAGCTTGCTATGAAGTGTACGGAAGCAGTGAACACTGGGGTACATCATGGCGTACGTTAGAGTGGGCCATGGGTACATTATCGGCGTATTTGTCGATGGATTTTACAGAATCTCAACAACTGGCCACGCTAGCTTTGCGAAAATATTCTATTTGTGATATTCTCCTCACAGCTTCGGTATATTTCAATGCATTTAGACATTTTTTTGGTTTATTTTCCTCTAGATTTTGGCAAATATACTAAAGGGACCACTCAAAATATGCGGAAATACCCAATTTTTGATCTTCTCATAATTTCTAGTATATTTCGATGAATTTAGACATATTTTTAGTTTTAATTCTCCAAGATTTCAATCCAAAGTCATCCATCTTCACGATAAAGTCAACATCGCATTAATATCTTCATTATCGGTTGTTTTGCTCATCCGAAACACAGATCAAGTTCGGATGGGTTCATTGATAGTAAACCATCAAAGGGCTCCGCTCGGTTTTATAATAAACTTAATGTAATTATGAATATGATATATATATAAATATTATTTCTAATATTTCCTCAATCATACAAAGACTTATGAAAAAAATATCGTGATAGCGGTTGTGGAGGAAGGTATAACCGATAGAGAGGATAGTAAACATACGCCGAGAATATGCGTTGACAAAGCTAATCAGATACGGAATTAACCATGACGAATTACACATGCGATGACACCTGTGCGCGAAAATGGCGTGTGTTATACCTTTTAAGCAGGGACGGTGCTTTGTGTGTCTGTCGCAGTATACTGTGGTCCTGCTGTGGGTACCTTCCTCGCTTTTTAACTACTAAGGTCATTTACGCCAGCTCAATATGTGTCAATACTTCCAGTTTATAGCCCGGATCACTATTACAATCACGACTCTCCGCACTTCCCCGATACCGAATGCCAAGTAGGGAAGGAACAGATACCAATTTTAAAGTCTTCGATTTGACTCGGTCGGGAATCGAGCCCGGAACCTCCCGATCAGAAGGCAGACAGTCTAAACAACTCGGCCAACTGAGGGGTTACCACTCCAGTTGGTCCTGCTCCTTACTCACTCCTCCCGTCGCTTACTCCTAATTGCGCCGGCCGGCCTTCCATCAGCTCAGCCAAAAGCTACGCAGTCTGGACGGGTAACACGAACCCGGACGTCCCGATTAGAAGGCGGACAGTCAACTCTAGAGCCTAGACCACTCGGCCAACTGAACCAACTGTGGTGATACTCTGTGTATGCGGGGCAACGCGTATCGTGCTATGCATTCCTATCGTCGGTTCTTCGCTCGCATGAGGGTACTCTGTATGTCTGTTCGACAAGAAGCAACACGCCATAGATTCCTATAGCAGGTTCTCAAATATTGATTGCGTGCGTGTGACATACAATACGTCACGAAGCCTGCCTACGCACACCGCGAATTCTCCGCCAGACAGGATAAAAATTACTCCATCAAACTGCAATGTTTATATTTAAATTTTTGCCCGGTATACATTAAACATTTCGCCCGGTTCCAGGAATCCATAAAAATTATATTCTAAGATTACCGGGGGACGTAAATTTTAACAAGATTTGGGTTTGTAGTTGGTAGCCATGAAAACCAAATTATAGCGAAAATTTTAATACGATGTTAAAATTATAAAATAATTCCGGATTGATGTTGGAACAACCATTAAAGTCTATGGTTTCGAGAGAGAAAATAAAAAGTAGAAAAACGAGAGAGAAAAAGAGAAAAAACGCGTTTGATTTTCTGCTCAGTCCGTCACGAGATTTAAAATTCGTACTCCTGTTCGCCCATCCATAATCGCCGAATAAACTTACCCCCACTAAATTGCGTGTATATTACAAAGTGGGGTGATTACAGCAGGCGTTTGTAGGGTCATGTCATCGCTAGTAGGTCCACGAAGCGTCACGCGTACGTGCGTGCGTGCGTTTGTGCGTGTGTGTGATGTATACCCGCATCTGCTCACACAATTTACACAACTTGTTTTTTTGGCTATTTAATTGGCGTTCTTGTGGATTTTTTCTGACGGCAATGCTTGCGGTATCAATCCATCGCCACAGTGAGCGATATTTTTAATTCTACGTGACTTCAGTCAATGCAAGAAGACTAGGAATTGCCCCTTTCAACGCAGTGACCTGAACAATCATCACCGTTGCCTTCAACTTCTAGTTATAGATCTAAGATTAATAGCGAAGCCGACCGAGAATCATCTATCATTTTAGTGAGAAGTTGACACCACGGATTCAACATCACTGCCTCCTTTACTGTAAAAACTGACTTCACAAGCTGTCAGAGAGCCATTCCTCCACCAGTTAAATATGGATAGTAGCTAAATACGGGCGATTACCCTAAATGTCTGTGACAACAGGCTCTAAAGCCTATCGCCGCTAATTTCCTCAGGCAGAGGTGGAAGGTACTCAGTGTGCGTGAGCAACGCGCATAAATCATCATAGCGTAGAAGTCACCCACCGCAAGCGAGCCTATTTACGCTGAATTACTCTTCGATGGAGGTCACATCTGATCCTTTTGATAGGAAACACGAGTCGCTAATTTAGAATTTTCCTTAAGGTTGAGTGAATCAAGTTACTTCGCCTTTGAAATTGAATCCGTCCCGTCGCACGTCGTGACTCTATTGCCCTTCAGAGTTGTAAAAAATACTTTCGCACCTTCAGAGCTCCGATCGTTCATCAGGTGAAGATGGAATGGACATGAAGTTAGCCTAACTTAGTTACCGTTGAAGGCTACTTGGGTGATCCCGAAAGGGGGATCGTGTGATCTCAGAAGGGTGAATGAGTGACCCCTGAAAAGAAACTGATGAAGGAGCGGATCTCTGAAAGCTTGTGAATGTTATAATTCTCAATAAACCAGGGCTGGACGTTAAATCTGTGGTGAACTTCTTTACGACATCCTACAAATACTAGCTAGCTAGGGTTTGAGCGATTATCGCCCTGACCAATTATCGAGGCCGATATTTGTATTTGCGATTATCGGTATTAGCAGTTAGTCAAGTAAGGAAGTCAATATTGGATATCGGCCTCAATAATCACACGATAATCGGCCTAATATCGACTTTTAGCCGATATTTATGAATTTTGAATTGTCGATATCGGCCATCAGTCATGTGAAAGGCGTATTATCGTATCTGCCTTGGTCACTGACCAACACGCTCACCACACGTGCGCAATGGTACGCAAAATTATTGATAAACGGGCCCATTCTACTAGATTTCGATCAGGTGACTCCGGAGTTTCGTTCTCTCCAATCGCCGTGTGCCCTTCGTTCCGACGCGGCCATCGATTTTCGGCCACTCGTCACGTAGTCGTTTCCTAACCTTATCCGTAACTTCATCAAAAATGTAAAAACATTTCAATTTCGAGTATTTATTCGGAGTAACCGACGCAACGCAATAAATTATGACGAAACAAACCATAAATTGTGCAAAAATTTAAATTGCAATAATCACAGTTTTAGTCACAGTGATGTAACAATATCGCAGGCACAAAATTTAGATTCAGCAATATTATTATGATGTCTCAAGAAATTGTCGCTCATCAATTATGACGTAACAAACCCAAGAAAAAATTTGCTGGAATGATGTAACAATGGCATCGTATCTGTAAGTTTTCCAGCATCAATTATGACATGACAATTTATCTTTCAACGATGGCTCCGCACAAGTTATTTTTCGCGAATCAATTATGACATGACACGCGCGCGCTCAAAAATTATCCTGCTGTGATGAAACAATGGCTTCGCCTACGTAAAAATACATTGGTCAAACAAATCAATGCGGTAGGTCTATCCGTCTAACCTAACCAATGTTATTAGACCTATGACAAAATCTATGCTCAATGCTCTATGTAAATATGTCAAGATTACGTCGTGGTTGTGATACTGTGGAAGTCGGAGGAGGGATTATGGAGAAATTTTTCGTGTCATGTCTGGCAACGACAATTATCTCGTGATGGCATGCGTAAAGTTATTCGCTTTGTTCAGCCATTATGACATCAAAAATAGAAGACGGATCCAAATTTTCGTCGGTGCCGTTAGCACCGGATTCAAGCGCCGGGGCGGAGCGGGCGGTAACGTGTACAAACCTGGGATATAGGGAACTGGGGCGGGTGGGAGGGTAACATACCCAAGACCGGTTCTAAGTAGAGATCGACTAATATTGGTTTTAACAAGGCCGATACGATAATCGGCCTTTCACATGATTGATGGCCGATATCGATAATCCAAAACTCATGAATATCGGCCTCGACAATCGACATAAATTCGATATTAGACCAATTATCGTCTGATTATTGAGACCGATATCCAATATACACTTCTTTACTTGACTAACTGCCGATACCGATAATCGCAAAAATACAAATATCGTCCTCGATAGTCGGTCGACCCGGAAGGGGTAGCATGCTTATTTCCACCTGCGGGTGAAGGCGGAGGGAGCATTACTCTTAATTCCAGCCGAGACTGGTTCAAAGCCTTGGGTAAATTTGTGCGATGGGCCTACTCAGTATCCATAAGGTGACAAACAGAATATAAAATGGCGACTACTTCTTGCGTAATGAACAACAATTCACACAATGCCTTCATGAAATTTCTCAGTTTTAGACAATCCGCTTTTTCAACGACATCATAACATCAACCCGAAAATACCAAACCTTATTAGGCTCGCATATCAAACGATAACGTAGACGCGTCATTGATATGAATGTCAAGGGGTTTGAACATATTTTGCATTTTAAATAGCGCATACTTTAGCGATTTTCTGCAAAATATGATCATACTTTTTAAATAAGTCGATTCTAAACCATTTTGTTACCATGTTTCGTCGTTCTTTTGCAAAAATTGTGCGCAATTCCTCAAAATATATACTATGTCACACTTTATGGTGAAAAAAAAATCAGTTTGAAGCCGTTTTGTCGTCGATTTCTAGCCAAATATTGTGCACTTTTTCAAACGTTTTGCCTGAATCTTATATATTTTATCAAAACATCGCCTTTTGGGGTGTTTGCGGAGCGTATTTTTTCGATTTCGAACAAAAATATTGAACGAAACGTCAATAAATGCGTACGTCTTTCAAACGTTAGGCTCGAAGGTCAATTTTAATTTTGTTCTTGAGAATTTGGTCTGACGTAAATCTATCACCGAAATATCGGGAGGTGTAAAAAGACGATCGTGCTGTGTAGGCAGAATTTTGGACTAAATATTTGCAAATGCCCAAAGTGGTTAAATCTCGAAAAATTGGCTTTGAGGGCTGAAATCTAGGCCAGAAACTAAGGATTATCTATTTTTTCGTAAATGGCTTTTAATAATAAATCGGAAATTTGCGATGAAAAATTATCGAAATTTGTCCAAAATCCTAATACATTTTATAAATTCGTTGAATTTCGTTGCCAACTATTTCAAATACGCCTTCCCGCGAGGTGTTTTGCCATGTTTTTCTCAAATTATGTAACTGATATTTTTGAGATTATAATTGTGGTAATATCCTCATTTAATTTAGCCAACTTGCTCCAAAACGTTTTGCCCAATTTTCGGTCGCGTGGTACCCCAATTGTGAAATGAAGCATCCAATGAATTTGGATGGGCGTTAAAATTGCGGTGACACTCTTTATATCTATCGTAAGTGATCGTGCGCCGTCGGCTGGTATCAATACGTTCCGCTCCTTTATCAGGTAACGTCAGGTAATCTGAGACCAAAATGTTATGGGCCGTCCGAGGCTCGCTTTCAGAGATCAAATAGAACCCTTGAAGAAAGCCATAATATATGATAATGTCCCGTGTTTTCGCGCATTTTTCATGATGATAACATCACAATCGTGTCATTATGTCGTCAGTAGTTGAAATTTTGGTCGTTTCATGGTGATTTTATGATTCTACAGAATCTCGGAAATTTGATATTTTAATAAAAAATCCTCATAAAATATGCGACATTCCAAGCACAACAGATCGATTGTGTAGACGAGTGTCCCCGTCTTTTGATCGGAAGGTTTCGGGTTCGATTCTCGACCGAGTCAAACCAAACATTTAAAAATTTGTATCCGTTCCCCTTTGCTTAGCAGTCAGTATCGGGGGAGTGCGGAGGTTGTGATATAGCGCTATAAACCGTAAGCATTGACCTGGCGTACATTACCTTAGTAGGGTAATAACGAAAACAATCAAGTCTCACATATTTGTACTTTATCTGCGAGCTCACCGAGTCTTATCAATGCATAGTAACGGTTGCTATGGCTCTGATATAAATCCGGACGTGTTCTATTACTCTCCATGTACATTCCGCTCATTTCAGATACGAGATTTCTTTTTGCATAGTTTTAATCATGAAGAGATTGGTCTAAAATCCGGAAGTACTCTTTGTAACCTTTGAACCTGATACGCGATACTGGCTAATGTCTTTGATAGGCAGGGTGAGCTCCGAAAATTGTTGGGCCCAGGAGGAGAGAGATCCCGTAAGAGAGAATTGGCCTTGTGTGTTTTTGATCCCTTTTTTCCTCTCTCCCGCAATATCTCTCGTAAATACCGCCTTGAAATTTCACCTGTTTTGTGACGCGCTCTTGTTCCTACTCAGAGGTCAAGAACTCCTTTTAACAATGTACTTTGAACCTTTATAAATCCAGCGCCTTCACAAAGGTCTATCCTCACAGTATTTAGCTGTTTGGTGTCGAGGGCTAGGTTGAATGTACCGAGAATATGATGTACGTCCTCCGTGAAGCACTCTGATCTAAATTGAAGTATTTGATTAGAGTTATCTATCCACGGGAGGTTTGGCTTGAATAGCCATCCGTTTCCATTGGAGCCTCCAGACACGTCGAGACTACATGTGCATTACACGCTCGCTTTAACCGATTTAGTGGGGCTATGTACCCGCATACGTACGCACTAGTTGCGTGTAATTGTTGTGTGTATCACGTGAGTGTATAGCATGTTGTGTAGTGCCACGCAGACACACACAGTCCCAGCTCAGTCTAAGAAAATTTGTCTGGTATATATGCGCGTAGGAATCTACAGCACGCAGACACAGAGACTACCCAATGTGAGAAAAAACAACCCAGGAAGGCAACAGACTCTCGCCTTCACACATTAGTCTCTAGTTTTGAATTTGCAGCACGATTAAAAGCGTAGAAGTATCCCTACCTGTCTCCGTGATAAAGGTACTCGATGTTTTAATATTCTCCACGTGTATCCTTCACAACTCGGTGTTTCATTGTCTTTATATTTTCCGTAGGCCGAAAGAGTATGTCTTGATTTGGAGTAGCTCTCAAATAGGAAACTGTAAAATAAATTGCATAAGAATAAGTCTTACTCTGGGTTGAATCTTGAGATTGAGAGAGAGAGAGAGAAAGTTAGAGGGATACAGACCGAGAGAGATAAAAACAGAGATACATACAGAGAGAGAGAGAGCAGGCAAAGATAGAGAGATTCAGACAGACACACAGAGAGAGAGAGAGAGGCAGAGAGATACACACACATGCAGAGAGATAGAGACTGGGAGAAACCTACTTTTGAAAACCTGGTGAACGGAAATGTACTTCTCGCATTGTTTGAAGTGTCTTCTTCCAAAGCTGCTTGCGTAGCGGAATCAGCAAACGTTTCCAGTGCTTATTATCATTTCCATTTCGAAACTGGAAAGATAGAAAACCGGATGGTAATTTCTAGACATTAGGTCAACGTATGCCGATCTAAAAGCCTCGATAAATAGCGGGCGGTAGCGAAAGGAAAGGGGTTATATCGGCCAGAATATGCTTAGCTTGACGATTCCCACATAGATGGAAGCGAGGCAGACCTTGTAGGACATTTGGATGTTGTTAAGAAGTGAAAAGTAGTTCTACTAGTTCATGGAGGAAGGTGATCCACTGTCACCATCTGATTATTATAGATGCCGAAATTTTGTCGTAACACAACCTCTATAGGACAAGGTGATGCAATATCCTTAAGGAGAAATTGTCGGTTAACTGATAACCTGATAGGGTCCAAACAGAGTGACAGAACATAATGTAATCCGGTTAAGAGTTTCCAAATTTAAGCATAGCGGTTTGTAAAATATTCAACTGTTTGTTATCAACTGTGTGGCCTTTCACTGCCACTCACTGATCATAATCAGTGCTGTGGTATTTGAGACTCTGCAAGCCTTAGAATGTACAGTAAATAACGCAGATAGCTTTCAGCATTACATTCATCTTGTACGCAGTTAATCTTTAAGACCTTTCGTTGCCACTTATCAAGAGAAAACGATATTTCCTGTTTATAGTTCGGATTAGTGTCCCAACTACAGCCCTAGGCACTGCTTAAATACAGACTGGCAAGTGGAGCAGCAACGGATCACTATCACAACTGTAACCCTCCGCACTCACTCGATATTGACTGCTAAACGGAGAAGGAACAGATACCAATTTTTTAAGTCTGTGCTTTGATTCGACAGGAAATTGAACGCGGGACGTCCCGCAGTGACTGATTGATTGATTGATTGATTGATTGGACGCGCTCAATCAATATCAGTCCATTGCTTTATGGTCGTTTCGATACTTTCCGGTTTATAGCCCGGATCACTGTCGCAACATTCCGCACCCCCCAATACTGACTGCCATATAGAGAAGGGACGGATACCAATTTTAAAGTCTTTGACTTGATTGGGTCGAAAGTTCTCGGTTACGATTTTTGACCGAGTCAAACCATGGAAAGGCGCAATGGATTTTGATTTTGACGTCTTTGGTTTGACTCATTGCCCTGAAATTAATTTTTTCTACAGACCTTAACCGTTGAAAACAAAGTACAGTACTTACTCGTACAAAAAACGCGAACGCTTGTCTCCCGAACTTGTGATGTGCTTTATGATAAAGTTGTATCTAAACAAAAAATCAACCGAATTAGGCCGTGGAGGCTTCACATATAAAACGCCTCGCACGATAACAGCCAGCCGATAATATCTAAACCGATGGAGGCGTCGAGGTTATTATCTCCTTATTCAAGAGACACGTTATGCCCTCGCAAGTCGCATCAATAAAAATGAACGAGATCCATCGAAGAATGGATTTTAAACTCAGCGGGCGCGGGACGCGGTACATATGACAAGGATTGAGTCCCAAATGAGGTCTACACCCACGTATCGCAGTACGATGAGATGGCCAGTGTGGTGACAAGTACTGTATATGCAAACACAACATATTATGATGTCTGTGACAATTGTGGCGTGGCGCACTAGAATGTAGGGAGTAGGAACGTCTTATTTTTTGTATCGCATGCCCAAGTCTGAACGTAGCAAAATTGAACTAAACTGAAGTTAGTTCGCCTACCGAACTACTCTTTGATCCTATTACAACGCAAATAACTCAATCGTCTGATATTATCGGAGCACAACATCGCTGTCACAAAAAATATTTTCTTAAAATTTTGAAAGTGAAAGAACGTCGAAGTGTATATAAAAGTGTGATTATTTGTACAATATCGCGATAAATACCAAACTGGCATACAACACTGCACATAAAAGAACGTCATTTGCGTCTATTGGTTATTTACTGTCATCATTAATCATTAGAAAGCCAAATCTTGATAGTTTTTAAGAAATGTTTGGCATATCTATCTTCTAAATAGCCTGACATGCGTACAATGTTTACAGCACGTATTCATTGTTACCGAATAAACAATAAAGCGAATCTGATTTTTAAGAAACACGATGGTTGTCGTTCTGCTTCTCTTCTCTCTCGGTGATGGTTTACTGGACGTTAAATTTGTGGTGACTTATTCTATATATTACTAGAGTAGGGTTACTCCGAAAGCTTGAGGTTTCACCGCAGATTTGAAATGTGGTGTCCGCCTTCAGTGTATTAAGGCCTGGCTCGATGCTCGATGGAGCGTTCTTATTTAGCCCAAATATCAGGATTCTTCTTCGCCGTTGATGTGCTTATTCAGCATCACGATTTGCTTTCTCTAGTCTGTAGTGGCTGTCACGTATTGCCTATGTCACGTAGCGCTGTTTTTGGGGTCTGCACATCAAGATTGTCTAATTTCCCGTTAATGTCACGTATTGTTCTATCAGTCATGGTCATGGGAGTCTTCACTTATAACTAATCCTTTATCCAAATTTGACTCAGCCAAAAGCAAACATACTTTAAATATCTTCTCTTGAAAGATTAGACATTCTGACAACAGTGAGTTATAGAAGAGTATGTAACGGAAATACTTGAATTTAATTGTTTTTAATAGTGTAGGTTCCTTCATTTCCCGCTGACACTCAGTTATTAGGCGCCTACACGGACTGTCCGTCTTTCTGATCGGGAGACCCCGGTGTATGTCTAATGACGAGCGAGTCAAACCCAAAGACTTGAATCTATAAATTTAGAAGTGCTGGATGACGGGGTGGTACTTTGCGGGTGATCAGGATCCCTACTTCATGACACGCAACACGCTATAGATTGGTATCGTGGATAGGCCTAATGATTCTGTGCATGCCACTAATCCATTGATCAATCAATCAATCAATCAATCAATCAATCAAGGCAATACGATCCTATCGTCGGTACTTTCGTCACGTAATGATTTCGTGCATGTCACCCGCCCTGTAGACCGCAGCCTACCTAGTACCGACGCTAATGAAAACCAAGGCACTGTCAGCAATAAAACCGCAGTGAATTACCTCCACGTTTTTCCGTCTCGTCCCGATAATATGCTGGGATCCCTTCCTCGTGATAAGAAGCTTTGTAGCTTTCAAATGATAGACCTCTCCGCGGTGTTTGATAATTGTTGATATTGATCCACCGTGGAATGATATTTCAACTGAAATATTAAATATTAATAACATATCAAATAATATAGTAGAGCAGATGGCGGATGATAGAATATTCAACACGTCATGTCCGTGATTAGAGGAAAAGTAATAGATAGAATAACTAAGTCACCACGTATTTATGTTTAGTCTAGTTTATTTAAATCATAGGCTTTCGGAGACACGCTCCTTCATAAGGCAAAGATCGAAAGCTTGTAAATTACCTGTGGTGACTCTGGGGTTACTTATTCTATTCTATCTATTTCTATAGCAAGACTTGACTTGACTGGATGGTGAATTACATTTTCCAATAAGCTAGGCTGGACTATTTGGCGAATGGTATTGGCATTGGCATAGGCGAATGTTATGATTGCATTGGCACAGTGATCGCTGCAGCGAAATGTGGTCATTTAGGGTCCGAATACTTCGAGTTATCGGTACCACACGTATCAGCGGTTTGCCTCTTCTCGCCCCGTTTCGACTTGTAGTCAGATATCATCCGCTTACCTTTATTTTCAAAACTTCTCGCCGCCCAGTTCGTGCTTCTGTCTTCCCAACCGAGGATTTCAAAATTGTTATTAAAAGATGCGCAACTTTCAGCATTCATACGCGATAAAATCTTGAAATTATTTGGGTTATAACATTCGCCTGTAAAAAAGATTCAACTGGATATAAAAATAGAAAGAAATCGTTGGGTCTGGTTAGTTAAAGTGGGTTCTATACTCCTGTGCAAGATATAAAAGGTCACCTCGGTGGAACCGATGGTGGATTATCCAAAGATAAGACTCATCACATATTTAACGTCCAGGGTGAATTTGTAACATTCACAAGCTTTCAGAGCTTTACTCCTCCATCAGGTGAAGGTTATTTTCAACTAAGGAAGGTTGGCAACGTTAAATCGGTGGTGAATTTTCAGGATTCAATTTCTAAAGTGTTGTCGTTGAGTTGCAAAATAAATTGTTTGGTGTCACCTTTAGAAATTGTAACCTAAAACCGATAAGGGTTCTTTTAGGAATAATTGGCCACCATGACAGCAAATTTTGGGGCGTAATTTCTCCAAATTTTCGTCGCATTTTATTAATAAAACGATCTCACAACTGGCGTTTTCAACACAGAAAATGACTAAGCAAATGGTTTCCGTCAAACTCTAGACGATAGCTTGTTGTTTCATCTTATCAATTGCATTCCTATCTCTATCTGAACGGTACATCGCGACTCTTGAACTGATTTTAAGATTGTATCCATGATTCAATTGAACTTGCAAAGATAATACCTCCTGCCTACGTTTCGCATATATTGTTTTGCTGCCAACAACCTTCTTATCGTTTTAAACAAGTGTTGAACGTTGGAAATTCACAAAAACTTGGATAACAAGTAGCTCAATGTACGACTAAAAAGCTTAGGATATGAGAATAGTAGGAGTGACGGAGGACACTCTTTTAAGGTTAAGGGTAACCAGTAATCCGTCTTGTAGACATCCAAATTTAAACTTACCTCGTCTCGTTAAAGATTTGCAACAGCTGCACTACTGTACATCAAGGTTTTGAAAGCTTGTGAATTTACTGGAAGTGCAATTTGTGACAATTTATCATCGTCTCTATTACGTTCAGTCAAATTAATCCATTTTAACCTGATGAAGGAGCGTTAGTAGAAAAGCTTTTGAACTTTTTTCTGGATAAAGTAAGGCTGGACGTTGAATTTGTGGTGGCACTGCTCATTTTTATTTCGTCATCCTCCATCGACTCTACTTCCTATGCAACATATCTATTGAATCGTTAGTTTCTGACGTACCGATAGTTTGTAAATATTTATAGATTTTCGTTAAATCCCCCCTCTATGCTTTGATAAAGTCGAGACTATTGAAGTATTAAAATATCAACGTTGTTCATTTTGAAGGAAAGCCGATTAGCTGAGAGGATTAGAGAGCACGTGACTAGTTCAGTTTATGTGGAAAAGCACGCTTTTCAAGAGTGCAGTGATGTAGGAGCGTAGCTCCGAAATCCTGTGAATTTTATTCACATATAGGCCCTAAACGTGGTGTGAACATTAAATCTGTGGTGACTTATTCCATCTATTACTATGTTAGGGTAATGCTCCGACATCTCGTGAATTATATTCCAATAAACTGTACTGTACGTTAAATCTGTGACGGCATATTCTATCTATTACTATAGTGAATTAGATTGTAATATACTGGACTGGGCAATAAAATGATTATCATTAGAAGAAAGCGCGTGACGAACGGCCAGTTCGGTTACTGCTGTTAAAATCTGACTTTCATTGGAATACTGCAGTTGGCGCATTAGTGTATCCCCTAGTTTGTAGTGTAACTTCTTTTGTGACCTTGCATAACGCGCTTGAGCTAGTAGATACATTATAAGCTGACTTTGAACGCGTGCCCAGCCACTAAGAACGGTAGAACCGGCACAGTAACGCATGACACGCAACAAAGTATGTATTAAGCTAAGACTTTGTGGTTGCGTTGACTGAATTCAATAAACCGATTCGTTCTGGTTATAAGGTTACTTTATTTTACGGGTTGACAGAGTTTAGACAATATTATGATGCATAAAGCTAAAAGGATTCCGCAATATTATAATAAGTGCTATACCCGAGACAACCTGAATTTGCAGTGCTCAGTTCAAAGTCAACTCATGTGCAGAAATATTTTCACATACAGCATTTAATAATGAAATACCCGAGTCACCGTAAAAGGTGAAGTGTGCAGAGGTTTGATAGCTCAAAGTCAACTCATCACAAGCTGAGGAGTGAGGTTGTTTTCCCGTTGATTAATCACGTGAGAACATATTTGGCGCCGGATTTTGAATGCGAACACGGGAGAGATTCGCAGTATCCCGCCGCCCGCCACAACGGAGCGCATATGCGTAGTTGTGGACATGTAATTTTAGGAGACAGATCGATCAAACTATTCGGCATTGCTAGTGTCCCAACGTCGTAAGAATATCATCGAAGTGGTTTAGGCTACCAAAGAACTGTTGTGGGAACATCGTTGGCATATAGTTTGGGATATTAGTCCAATCTAATCATCAATTCTGTCTCGGCTAAGACTCGCACAAGAATGACATTACGTTCACATGCTTACGAAGCAGCGCTCCGCTCTCCTTCATCAGGAAACACCGTGTTGCATGTGACACCATAAATTTTACATGACATAACATGAGACTGCCTTGGTTGTTGTTTGAAACTTCAAACTACCTCAAATTTAACTCAACCTTAATAACCTGTAACCTGAATACGGATCTTGAGCTTACATTATGATCGGAAGATCAGCCCGGAGTGGTTACGATATATCTGCGGTGCTGCGTTAACTCTATTTATCGCCATCACCTGTTTATTAACCCGTCGACCTCGTCAATTTGCGGTGTCGATCAAACCACAAGTGAAGAAAATTGTGTATTTACATATCTTGCCAATTTGTTTAAGATTTAATCGTAGCGATTGACATGCGATGGAGATGCAAAGATGATGATTGAAGCAACTAATGAGTGCAATAAATACATTTTCGGGGATTATAATCACGCTTATGGTGTACGGCTAGTAGATCCGCGACGTCACACATAGGCAGCGAGACATTCAGACCAATTTTCCATTGATTTGACTGTGGTTTTTACGTCGGATGCCTTGATTTACGCAACCGTCCGTTTTAACTCACACTTGGGACCGGCCGTAAATATTCAGTATATCCTTTTTTAGCCGATGAAGAAGTTGAGCTCCGAACGTATGGCGTAAGGCGTAAAGGCATATAATTTCAGCCATACTAAGGTCATATTCGCCAAGTCAATGTTTATAGTACTTATCGCGTCTATACTAAGGTCATTCATGTCAGGTCAATGCTAACGGTATACCTGTCAATACTTCCGACTTATACCCAGAATCACTATTACAATCACGGCTCTCCGCACTTCCCCGATACCGACTTCCAAGCATGGAAGGAACGGATACCAATTTTAAAGTCTTTGATTTGACTTGGCCTGGAATCGAATCGCCCAATCAGTAGGGACAGCGGACACTTCATATCAGTACTGCAAGCAGAATAATTTTAAATTTAGAAATAAGAAAATTAAAATCGTGGGTTTGGCTCAGTCAGGACTCAAACTTGGTACCAAACTGCCTCGCTAGCTCTAAATTGGCCAAAGACCAACATCATTAGGAGAAAGAACTTTCAATCTGTTTATTATTGAACAGTTTCTGTTCATTGATCTTTTATTCAAATTTTGAGTCAAAATATTAACTACATCGACGAGAGGGGTTCAAAATAACGAACTATTAAACCATGACGGAAGTAGATTGTCTAGTCTTAGTTATAATGTTATTTCTATACCCAGTAACTCCCCACATCAAGCTAGCTCAGTTGACAATTGATATTGTAATTGCATGTAATGATTGCTACACTGAGTACAATATCTTGTTTCTAGGTTCGTTTATGAGACGTGGGAAATTGATTAGCGGCGTATCGACTGATTGTCAAATTATTTGAAGTTGTTTCCGTATTTGAAATGATTTATCGTGCCGTTCGACGCTTACGATTTGACCGTTCAACCACAGAGTTGATGTTGAAAGTTGAGCTGTGAAGTTTGCAGATCTGCCGAATTTAGGGCAGAGGGAATATCCCGGACCCGGATTCGACTCCGGTCGACTCCCGGTTTATTTTCACTGCACTAAACCAAGACAGGGTTCCGATTTTTGACGCGTTAACCCGAACCCGAATTGGAAAATGAAAGTAGAACTGTTTCGTCTGATGTTAGTTTGGACACAGCGGCCGCGGGACAAATTAGACCCCCAAGTTAGAGAGACGAGAAAATCCCGGACCCGGATTCGACTCCGACGAACTCCGGGTGTTTATTTACCAGATCGAAACACGGTTCCAATTATTACTAGTAGTGGAGTATTTATTAGGACTGAGCCAGAATTAGAAATTTTTTAAGAGTTGATCTGTTAATTATGAAGGTAGTTTGGTCACAGGGGACCGCGGGCCTTGTTTTGACCGTGTCTACACGCCCTAACTGTGACTTTGTGGGTGATTTTGAAGGTGTACCATGCTCTATTACATGGCGAAAACTACGTTTATAAACGTAATAATTGAATGTAATTCGCTTTGGTTAACCACAGACGAATGCCATCTGATATTGTAAACGGCGGAGTCAATCGAGGGCACAAATATTATCAGAGTTACTGTTGGATAGTTCAACATTTTCCCATCGTTGACCGGTGACCGTAGTGACAGAAACTTTTCGATTTAAAGAAAAACCGAGTATGCCCCGTTAAAATAGTTTTAACGGTTTCGTGGTTTTATTTCATTAACACCTTGATTTGGCACGGTAGCGCGCAACAGGTGCAACAAGTTTTCGCGTTCGTGAGGTGCATTTTTGTGTATGATTCACAGAAGCGACGAAATTGCTTCTCCTGTTCAAAAAGGTTTCGGGATAAAGAGCTTACATGGTTTGTGGCGAGCGTGAAACCTTCAGGGGAAAATACTTGATTCGGCACGGCGATAGATCATTGGTGATTAAATAATTGGCGCCGCGGTATTAAAGTCAATGCACTTTACGAAATGCTAGTAGCGTCTATGGTAAATAACACGCTCACCTGTAGCTACATTTACATACATATTATTTCTTAATAATATAATATATATAATATATAATATCATCTATTTATGCAGTAGGATTACACGTATGGTATATTCTAACGCGATTGCATAATACATGAATGCACGTGGGCAGTACGAAATGTTAAGCTCCTATGGTTGGTAAATAGCATTTACGGCAAACTATTGGTAGCTAGAATTTCATCGAGCTATGCAGTGCTGTACGTACATGAATGCGTTACACGAACTCTCCTTTGTCCCGCAAAGTAATAGATTAATGCGGTATTTCTACTGTATAAATAGCGCCCTATGCCCACCTGTCGCTACATAATTATAGAGAATATTCACGAAGCTCCAAAAGCCTGTGAATATGATAATTCTCAATAAACCAAGACTGGGCGTTAAATCTGTGGTGAATCTTCCTAATCTATTGACTTTATAGGCCTATTGCATAAAAATGATATAAATAATTCTTGCTAAATCCTCAAAAAATTCAAAATTTTGCAACATATTATTGAACTCAAAATTGCTTCATTTGTTAAGCGTTGAATTTGCGTACTTGTTGTGTTGAAGGCAAGATCACATAAAATGCCTTGACGCATTTAATATTACAGTCTTCAAAGCGATTGCTTTATCCTAAGGCTTAAACAGATCTAACACACTCTTTCTCACGAGGTTGAACCCTTTTATATGAATAAATTTGTTAGCATTGTTGACTTGTCGGGTATGTGTCTTACTTTGAGCTTATAGAGTTCATTCTTGGGGGTTCATTTGACTGTTTGTTGCTTTGGCTTGGCCTTTGATGTTTTAACGCAGTCGTTCCCAACCGGGGAGGAATTCCGCCAATTCAAGGGAGGAATGTCCAAACTTGATTTTAAGATAACTATTGGCTTTTGAACAGGGTGTTGCGGGTGTTTACTTCAACAATACTGGCCAGCATGGAATCTCCGAAAATGTATTGATAGCATAGCGCAATGAGTCTACTGACTAACTAACTACTTCGTACCGGTTTTGTGCATTATTGAGATTAAGGGGAGAAATTTTTTTTTAATCAGCAATGGAGGAATGTAGCAAAAAAGGTTGGGAAACACTGATTTAGCGCGATGTTTAACTGGTATTGCGCGGATCAATAACCTCCGCAATTACTTGATTGGTCTGACCACCAGTCACTGTACACCTGCTCATTGCCTTGAAGGCGTTCCGGTTTATAGCTTGGTTCACTATCACAACCACTCCTACGCCACCTGGTATTGGCTTCAAAGCAGAGAAGGAACAGATACAAATTTTAATGCCTTTGGCTTGGATCAGTCTGGAATTGAAGGCGGGACATCCCGCTGTGATTGATTACGTGATTGATTGATTGATTGATTGCAGCCGCGTCCAGATCACTATTACAGCCACAGCCCTCCGTACTCCCCGCATACTGACTGCTAGACAAGGTAGAGGATACGAATTTCAAAGTCTTTGGTCGACTCGAAACTTCCGAATAAGAAGCACTCCGCCAACTGAATGGTAAATGCGGTCGATATAAATGGCAGTCGGCAGTTGGTACCAGTCAGGAGTAGGAGTTTCCACCACCAGCTCATAACTGACTAAGAATGCGGCAAAGTTCAACAGAGTAGCCGGCAGCGGCAGTCGATATTAATAACTTTTCCGTATTTGGTACCACCCGTCAGTTAGGAGAGGAGAAATTTTCACCACCAGACTGTCTACCCAAGAATGGGTGGCACTAATTGTAAACACTGGTAATAAAAATAGCGCATTAACCTTTAAAAAAAACAATTTTCAATGCGAAACTCTCACATCTAAATCGTGTTAACAAGTTACAATTGTACAAACACTCTCTATGATTCAAAAACCGCTTATTTTACTCAAAAATCGACCCAAAAAATGCGTTAATTATGGAAAGGAACGCAGCAAAACTTGATTTTCAAAGGGTTTGAATCACCGGCGATTTTATCAACAAAGCAGACGATAAGTCAAAATGACATTATTTCGTAGCAGTCATATTCACACAGGTTACTATGACGCACAATAGTACCACCGACAGTTACAAAAGACGTCAGTTTTTGCCAATTTTTGTCCGATTTTCATTGTTTAAAAGTCACGAAAATTCCCACAGAAAAATCGTGCAATTTCAACGTAGGGGGCAACTATACCAAACATGGCGTGCTGTCAGGGTGCTGGCGTGTGACCTTAGTAGGATGAAATCGCTGTAAATTCTAAAACAACTGAGGAACCAATCAACGATATCTACGCTACAATGAAGAGAAATCATAAAGCTTGCGTCTCGCGCTATCAAATGATACGGATCTAGCATAAATAAAAAATCCCGTCTATAATTTTATCCTTATTGCAATTTACCGGGAGAGAATGTAAACAGCTCAACGTATCGTGGCCTGAATCTTAGGAAATTGCGCAAGTCGTAAACTACGGAAAGATACCACGATCGAGATACAGGCTATTACTACAAGTACGGGAAGTGTGTTCAACGCAGTCTATTTGAATCTAACCTATCTATTGAGTGAGCGAGGAGCTCCAAAAGCTTGTGGACCAAGTTTTCCAATAAATTTGTCTGGACGTTAAAACTGTGGTGACACTCTCTATATCTATCGTAAGTGATCGTCCGCCATCGGCTACTATCAATATATTTCTATAAATTTGGCTGGACGTTAAAACTGTGGTGACACTCTCTATATCTATCGTAAGTGATCGTCCGCCATCAGCTACTATCAATATATTGCTCTATCGATAGTAATATATTGAAAATCATTAGAACAGACCGAAGTGCCAAATCGAATGAATTGCGAACATTCCCGATTCGGTCACTAAAGATTCTCATCATTTGTATTTTGCGAATTGGTTGCCTCGCAATACTTTAAAAGGAAATTAAGCAAATTTCTCACTTCTTATCGAAACTATGACAACGATACTACGGTGATTACCTCATCATAATGTGATTTTAACACACTTAGATTCTAGTATAATATATAGAATTCATCAGAGATTATTATCAATGCCTTATATTATTAGTTTATTGCTAAGGTTATGCCATTTGAGTTAACCACTTTGTCGTTTTCCTAGGCAGAGTTGGTTCTCTGTGTATCTGTGAAGTAACACGCACGCAACATGTTTCTATCATGGGTTTTTTCCTCGCTTTGTACTGAATCAATCAGTCAATCAATCAGAGGTGGCGACTGCGTCGCTATACGCAACAGACATGCTATCTTTTACATCGGGTGCTTTCCTCGTCTATTGATTCGTTCACGCTACAATTCCGATTTGCATTTTTTGACATTTTGCATTTTAAACCTATTTCTACATTATTGACGTCACGATAAAGGTCCTTAGGAATTATCACAAAATTGCAACGGTAATGTCACCTAACGTACCATATACGTACGCAAACGTATCCAGTGACTACATTATGCCATTCAGCCTGTCATTGACATATTACAATGAGTAATGATCTAACGTAGGTCCATCTTTCCGCTTATAGACTAGAGAATGTAGAGATCGACCGATATTGGTTTTTCAAGGCCGATACGATAATCGTCCTTTCACATGACTGATGACCGATATCGATATTTCATAAATCATGAATATCGGTCGAAATTCGATATTAGGCCGATTATCGTCTGATTTTTGAGGCCGATAACCAATATTGACTTCCTTACTTGACTAATTTCCAATACCGATAATCGCAAAATATAAATATCGGCCTCGATAATTTGCCCCGGCGATATCGGTCGACATCATGATGAGCGTCAAGGCGTCCGCATCCCCGCGATACTGACCACCATATGCATATGGGGCGGATACTGAAGTCTTTCGTTCGACTCGGTCGAGAATTTAACCGGGAACGTCCTGATCAGAAGGCAGACAGTAGTGAGGCCTACGTGCGTGCGTGATTTCATCTTAAGGCAATTATCAACAGTACATAACAAAATTCGGTGAGTCGTTGTCACATAATTGCATGCGTGCTAACCAAGAAATCATTTGCAATCAAAAACAAGCCACTGTTTTCGGGATTACGAGTTTCACGTCGCGTAAGAACTCAGTATTTCACAGTAGCCGATTCCGAACGATCATTAGATACCGTAAACAAAATCGACGCAGATTTATCGATCCAGATGAAGGAGCGGACCTCCGAAAAGCTAGTGAATGTTATAATTCTCAATAAATCAAAAATGGACGTTAAATCTTTGGTAGCCTATTATATCTATTACTATCTAGATCGTCCGCTATCGGCTCCACTATTTTTTGTAAATTTCAAGAATATAGTGATTCGATGGTGGATGACCAATAGATATCTGTGGTACATATTCTTTACGAAATCGTAAATTTTAGCAATACGATAAAGAAGCAAGACCACAAGACTAATGAAGTTTATTTTATCCCATTCAAAATTGATTTGAAATGATTGACGTGATTGCTTTTTGGTTTAGAGACTGAAACTTGAAACTCTGGCTCATTCTGCATTGTTTAGCGCGTAACTATGCAAATAATCTGCCAGCTGCACTTCGGTAGTAATTCTAATGTTTTGCCTCGTTAACGAATGAATTCTCCCGTAAACGACGTCACATAACACCGTAATAAAACAGCTAGAAGAATAACAACAAAGAAAATTCAACTTACTGTCAACAAATTGTGTTGTCGGTTGGCGTTTTGCGCTTATCATCTGAAGTATTAATCCAAAAATTGTTCCATAAACCAGATAGTAAGTATCCATTGCTCACAATCCTATGTTAGCTGAGCTCTCTGTCTGCCCTCCGTTCGCCAAAGCAGAGATATAAATATACATAAAATATTTTGAAAAAAAGAGAAAAAATATCTCGTAAGTTATCGTGTCATGGCGCCACCTATAACAGCACGTGTGGCTTCTGTCACGTGACCTTGTTTCGATTTATATTTCTACACACGCACAGAGAGAGAGAAGGGGGACTCACAGCGACCAGATTTTCATTTTTTAAAGTCAGACAAATTCTCACAGAAAAATTGTATAATTTCGACGTAGGAGGTGATCATATCAAGAAATGTACAAAGTATTTTGACTGGACGTTAAAACTGTGGTGACACTCTCTATATCTATCGTAACAGATCGTCCGCCATCGGCTACTATCAAATATTACTATAAATTTGACTGGACGTTAAAACTGTGGTGACACTCTCTATATCTATCGTAACAGATCGTCCGCCATCGGCTACTATCAATATATTGCTATAAATTTGTCTATCTCTACCACGTGAACAGACCGGAATGCCAAATCGAATAAATTGCGAGCATTCTCGCAATTTTCATTCGGTCACTAAAGATTCTCATCATTTGTATTTTGCGAATTGGTTGCCTCGCAATACTTTAAAAGGAAATAAAACATATTTCTCACATCGTATCGAAACCATGACAACGATATTATAGTGAGTACGTCATCATAATGTGATTTTTAACACACTTAGATTCTAGTATAATATATAGAATTCATCATAGATTATATATTATCAGTAGGACGATTTTTTGACATGCCAAAATAAAGTCAAAATTTGTCAAGATTTACTCGTTAGGTCAAAATTTTTGACCAAAGCAAAATTGTTGACCGGACGCTTTCCTCCTAAATTTCATCGCAATTGCCGAGTTGGCTACTTATTCGGAACTCGTACTGACTTTGTGACGCCTGTTCTGGCGTCGAGTCACACTGTGGTTACGTTCAGTTAAAAATCTGCCGTGTCTAAAATTTCGTTCATCTGGAGACTAAGCGCCAACCACATGTCCTGTAGTCCTATACAAAGCAACAGTGCTGCCAGCCAACGTCCTCCTCAGCGCCACAGTGCTGCCAGCCAACGTCCTCCTCAGCGCCACAGATAGGTTGTAGTTTCAGATAGTCTTGTTGTCAGAGATATGCCTGCCGAACTGTAACCACCTTGTTGTACATCTGTGCGTCAAAACATGTCCGTTGCTTTCCAAAGAATCATTAAATCTGCAGCGATGCAAATATCTTCCATAGGCTAGGTTTGATCATTTTCTGACATCATCGGTGTGTTGTAATTTGTAATGCAACGATAAACGTAGCGTAATTTCGTTAGGTCAAAGTATTTTCAAAATTTTAGGTCAAAATTTGTCAAAATTCCATTTTTGTTAGGTCAAAATTCATCGTTTTTAGGTCAAAAAAGGTTCTAATTATCAGTGGTATCAAGCCCTTATATTGCGTGAAGGTTATGCAACTTGAGTTTACCACTTTTTCGATTTCTTAATCAGAGGTGGAGAGAGAGAGAAGAGGGAGAAGGGGTCCTTGGGCATGGTTTCCCGTGACCACAGTGTTCCCCGTGGGCAAAGTGCTTGCTGTGGACTCAGTGTTCCCTGCGTGATTTTGGTTCTACGTAAGCACGTGGTCCCGACGAGCAGTGTTCCCCATGAGCACAATTTTTGCTGTGAGCATGTAAGCACGTACATGGTTTCCTGTAAGCACAGTGTTTCGCGGGAAACCAGTGTTCCCCTGTGAGCACAGTGTTCCCCGTGACCTCAGTAAAACCACTGCGGTGGAATTCTCTATATCTATCGTAAGTGATCGTCCGCCATCGGCTACTATCAATATATTGCTATAAATTTGACTGGACGTTAAAACTGTCGTGACACTCTCTATAACCGTCTCAGTGGCGAAAGCGCTGTATCAATTTCAATACGGTTGACGCACGCCTAACTTAGTCAAAGTTTACACCAATATGTATGATACGTAACGACGTGATGTGGCCGTGTCACGCGTCACATTGCAAGATCACGTTGCACGCAAATGTCTGGGCACGCATTTTTTTATCACGCTAACAGATTAAAACTATCCACCTGATGACTGCACGCGCGGTTATTTGAGAAACTGAACTATGTAAAAACTACAGTACAGTGGAGCCAATGGCGAGCCAAATGAGCCGTAATCGCGTCGGTAGCAACCTCATTTCATCCTGTTACCGTGTTTTCACGACTTTATGTGTGGCAGAATTAGCCCAAAATCCCGGGCCATGCTCCACACACCACTGTCCTCTATCCATAACCTACAGAGACTTTGTAACCGTATCAACCATCAAGGCAGTCTGACTCTAACCTCAACCCACGCAACCATATATATACTGCGGGAAGTCCGATTCGTTAGCTCCACGTGATATTAATCAACCAATGAGATAACACAAACGTTGTTAGTAGTGTGACATCACACAAGGGTGTAATTTTTAAATTTTCTTTGTCAGAGCACACAGAGAAATGTGGGAAATATCGATTGCGGCGCATGAAATACTTCACAAAGACCGAAATTCAGACGTTCCAGGTATGTGCGGTATCGGATGTCAGGTATAAGAATGTAATGCATGCGTAATGCACCGATTATACACCTTTCTCTCGTTTACTAAGGCCTCTTCATGGCTTAGCTAACCAATTCTACTTTAGAAGATAAATACTTGAAATAGACAGAGTGTTAACACAGTTTTACCGCCCAACCTAATAATTAGAAACTGGCAAGATTTCGGAGCTCTGCTCCTTCACCTAGTACCACCCGCAGCAACCAAAGACGGACTTACGATAGATATAGAGAGTATCACCACAGTTTGAACGTCCGTCTAAATTATAGCAATATATTGATAGTAGCCGATGGTGGACGATCACTTACGATAGATATAGAGAGTGTCACCACAGTTTTAACGTCCAGCCAAATTCATAGCAATACATTGATAGTAGCCGATGGCGGACGATCACTTACGATAGATATAGAGAGAGTGTCACCACAGTTTTAACATCGAGTCATTATTGGAATTTCATTGGAAGTGAATATGCATGGCATGAACCAAAGACACCCTTGCCAAAAACGCGCTGGATTTCCAAACCGTGATAGGCATTGAGCTAATTACGAAAGTAAGACGACACGCATGTGACGATCTAAGTTATATATATATATATATATATATATATACCACAAGTGACGCAATTTCTGTATTAATTTATCTGAATAACTCATCAATTGTTAAGTCGTGCAACCAATACTAAGCGAAGCGGAAAATAAAACGTTCAACCGGCCATGCCATGCCCGGATCAATCATTACGCACAGGCCATAACTCTCATTAAACAGGTCGATATCGTCGGTTAACCATTAGCTCTGCCCTGTTCAGTTTGCCAAGTGGTTTAACTGTCCGCCCTTCTGATCGGGAGGTTCCGGTTTCCGACCGAGTCAAACCAAAGACTTTGAAATCCGTTCCTTCTCTGCTTGGCGGTCACCAGTCAGTGTCCGGGGAAGTGCAGAGGGTTGTGCGTATATTACCTTAGTAGGGTTGAAAGCGCGATAAAGTCTGAGTAACAGCAACAATGCCCTTCATAGTAGCCAAATACCATGTAGCATCCGTCTCCAAAATGAATGCACTCTTGTCTATCACAGCGTCCCCTCTTTGCCCTGGATATTGGACCGGCTCGGCTGTCTCTTGGTAAGTCAAAAATAGTATCGCTAGGCAACTCTAAACGTTCGATGATGTTATATATAAATAAATATATGGTCTAAAGTACCCTCCAATGACGTGAACTATAACTTGTGTCTAATGTCTAACTTGTGTTAAATGTCAGGTTAATGTGTAATGACGTAGACTATGAGTTGTGTCTAAAAAGAACTCGAGTCGCGTTAAACTGACTGATTTCGTGGACCTAATTTGAAAGTCCATGCATTCCACTCACGCATTAAGCTGAATCTATTAATGGAGATTTTCGTTATTCGCTTGACAATGCGGCTTCATTAGCCGGGTGCCATGATTGCCCGTCACCACGGCAACGAATACGTGGATTGTGATGTCATTTTTTGATGAGTCACCCTTTCCGCGTGGTGCGGCGAAATGAACATGGAATTGGCAGGTTTTACGATATCACGTGATGGATGATGCAGCGATTTTTAAGATATATATACCTCATGAAATCCGCTTGTTGCCAACACCGGAAGCATGACATGGTAATTTCCGAGTGACGATATAGCCGGTGTAAGTTAGATCATTCGGTTAATTGTGTCTAAGTTTAAATCTCTGGTGAAACAATGATTGTTACTACGGGTGTTTGGGGGTCTATAAATTACTGGTGTTCATGGCGTCTGATATAATACGCAACCCTGAACCGAAGCTCGCGAACTAAGGTCCTTATAAATTTGGTCACACACTCTATATCCATCGTAAGTGATCGTCCGCCATCGGCTACTATCAATATATCTTAATTATCTATGTGTATAATTATAGTGTGGAGTGATATTCTCTCGTCTGAATCAGAAATATTTTAGATTACTGCAGATGCATTTTGAGGGGGATGGGGCAGACAAATATTATTGACGGCGTTTCCGTGTTTCCAAATATATCTGTTTTATTCAATCGAGAACTATTTCCAAAAAAAGCTTAGCGGTTAAAACCCTATCTGTCTAGGGAATCACGTGACACGCTACCTTGATTTACGTCACGTAGGCATAATTACATCACAATAAACATATTGTTGTCTGTCTTTTTGTCAAATAATGTTTTTTTAAAGAAAATTTATCTGATAAAAATATCGCGCTCTTAGGAGAAATGGTTGAAATTGGGATCTTCCAAACAGCTGATTTGATCACGTGACTTTCTGTATCTTGAAAAACACCAACATCAGAATAGTGCAATCTCTGTTTCTGATATTGGCGTCGACTCCAATGAATTCATGGCATTTTCAACCCTACTAAGGTCATGTCGATGGTTCTGCGATCTCGCTCAAAGATAAGCTTACGCAGGGTGGTTAGTTGTGGGATATCTTTCTAGAGACGATCATTACTGTTAATAATTTAATATTCGCGATATCCGATCGCGCAACTATACCTGTGAGTGGCCTGACTTCAAATTACAACCAAGCGTGTTAGGGTTGTGACAGCTGGTGGCTTACACGCCCAGATCATTGAGAATAGTGCGGAGGGTTGGCATTTGGCTTTGATAGTTGAAACTTAGTAAATTTGTCTAAGCAGCGGAAATGACTTGAAAAATATTTTTAAACCTGTCTTGACTAAAACATGTGTCATTGAAACGGCCATTGCCATGTCATAATCTACAGATATTATGCGAGGTCCATTTAAAATCCAAACTTATATTGTTAGGTATTACAACGTCATAATTGAAGGTTGAGGCAGCTGGTGTTAGGGTTAGGTTTGAGCCGATTTCAACCGACTCAAAACAGGGTTGCTTAAAGTCGTTTCGTCAGAAGCTGATTCTCGTTTCCAGTGCAACTTTCAAGTGTAAATAAAGAAAAATTGGTGGAGCCGATGATGGACGATTCAAATAGTAATAAATATATTAAGTCACCAGTGATTTAACGTCCAGTCCAGTTTATTGGAATATAATGTACAAGCTTTCGGAGCTCTGCTCCTTCATCAGGTGAAGTTGGAATAAAGATAGCCGTCGTTATGACTTGCCTTGCCTTAGATATGACACTGACCTCGTCGGAGTCGTCAGCCATAATCTCTAATCCTTAGATAAATCTAATACACGTCACTAGACTTTAAATAAACAAACACTTATTATCATAACGGAAACGCAAATAATCTCCTTCTGACGTCACAAAGAATTCCAAGTCGTATTTTCAACAAGAAAAATTTCTTCTATGACGCAACAATATATTTCGAATTACCGAGATTAACATGGTTTTTCTCGCCTTTTTAATATTTAAATATCGTGTCATGTGAAATAGCAAGACACCTAACCCTGTATGACGTCAACAGAGCGGGAAATAGTTCTAAATATTTAATTCTAACAAAATTTTGGGGTACTGTGGGTGTGTAGGTGACAGATTATATATTGCTATACATTGTTACATCACACATCATCTGCGGTATTGCGTTAACGGGAGAAACTTGACGTTAGCGCGCAGGGGTGGCATTCGACTTTGACAGCCTACCGGCTCCTTCGTAGGCGTTGAAACTAAGTACAAGTGGTTAAATTTGTCCAAGCAGCGGAAATGACTTGAAAAATATTTTTCCCATAACTTGTGTCATTGAAATTTTCGGCCTTTGCATGTCATAATCTCATGCGATATATATATTGTTACTTCACACAACAGCTTCGCTATCGAATAGATGAGGCGGTACCAAGGCGATGAGTTGATCAGTGTGCGCGCGACCCGTGCGTTACGGCTGGTTTACACGGCGGCGACGCGAAGTTAATCGACTGAAGCGTTGACATGGCAAGCGAAGCGCGAACCAACGATGCGTGACACTGCTCGATTTCCTCTGTGGTCAAAGTTTTCGTGCCGTTTCTCTAGGCCTATTGTTCGAGCATAGTTCAATTCCCTCTGGGGTAATTTGAATAGGAATGGACAGCGAAAGATTTATTGAGGCAGTGAAAAGTTATCAGGCTCTTTACCACTGCTACCGAGACAGAGTGGTTCGGGAAAGCTCTTGGGAGGCAGTTGCGCAAACTATGTGACTTACATGTAAGTAGCGATTGCGTTGCCGGCAGTACTGCAGCGTACCGGTATATAAGTCTAGGACAACGCGTAAACAAAGCGTCTCCGTTACCATGGTTCCCACGATTCCCACGATTCGAGAGTGATGTCAAGTGAAGCGAAGCGAAGCTAGGTACTAAAGTAGGCCATGCGAGACCGCTCGCAGCGTTGCTTATTAATCAAACGAAGGATTCGCGTCCAGTGTACGTAACGTGATAACAGTACCGATATGCTGCGTGGGCGTAGCCCCTGAACATTTCCGCCCACCCTCAAACGTTAGAAGCTTAAATTATGACAACATTTTGTATTTCGGGATGATGTCACAAAATAAATCATTCTAATGATACTTGGCCTTTTCACCGTTCCGATACGGCTGCCTGCGTTCATGAATGAAACCGTTGCGAAACTATCGACGAAGTTTCTGCTTTCTCCTCTCCTCCATACCTTTCTTTTCTTTCTCGTGATCCTTTTCGCCGTTCTTCAAGCGTTTTTTGAATTCCTTTAGGCCCAGTATGTATGTCAGAATATCCTGTGACTACAATGAAAAGATTGACCGTCGTAATCAAGTGTTGTAACGTCGGTGTGGTAAGGCAAGGGGTTGTGGAGGAAAGGAGGCTGTTACATCTGCCATTCCTGCGTAACCCACAAACGATGCCGTTGGGTTGGCCGAGTGGGTCAGACTTTCCGTCTTCTGATCGTGAGGTTCCGGGTTCAATTCCCGACCGTACCAAATCAAAGGCTTTAAAATTGGTATCCGTTTCTTCCCTGCTTGGCAGTCGGTATCGGGGAAGTGCAGAGAGCCGTGATTGACGATTGTAATAGTGATCCGGGCTATAAGCCGGAAGTACTGACACGTATACCGTGAGCATCGACCTGGCGTATATGACCTTAGTAGGTGAAAAACGCCATAAATTACAATAAAAAAGTCAGGCGAGGCAGATAACGGTTCACGTTGTATGCTGGTCTAAAAACGTATACAGGAAACTTACTCTGAACAGACGCTCCCTCCAGCTTTCGAAAGCCGTCTGTCTGTCATTAATACGCTCTTGACACGGTATCCAATCCCTATCTTTGCCAAGTGCTGTGCTTATTTTCCCGCCATCTCCCCAAGTGCCTCCGCAGTCTCCCGTTCCTTCACACTGGCAACAATCAGGATCTTGCTTTCTTTCCATTGGAACCTTCTCCTCGATAGCTTGATTTTTTCTGCAAGGTCAACATCAAAATCGCTGAAAATTGCCGACCTAACGTAGGCTTTTGTTGTTATTATTTTGAGTTTATGGCGTTTTCGTCCTACTAAGGTAATATAGGCCAGGTCAATGCTTAGTACGTGTGTCGATACTTCCGATTCAAAGCCCGGATCACTATCACAACCACAGCTCTCCGCTCTCTCCCGATACTGGCTGCCAAGTAGAGAGAGGCGGATGCCAAATTTAAGGTCTTTGGTTCTAATTGGTCGGATATCGAATTTGAAACCTCCCGATTAGAATATAGGTAGTCAAACCACTCAGTCTGTATGCTGACAAGTCTTTTGCGACTTTGTTAACATCGCAGTAAGTACCTCTGATAAGTGTCTGATTTGGGTTGTTTCAAAACCACATTCAATTCGCCAGCTTCAATTTTATTTTTGAGCTCTCTCATCATAGCGCCCGCTTTACATTCATCTTCTTCCGCCAACTCCTTACGATCCTTATTTGGGCCGGATGACATCACGTTTACCACGTACGACAACTGTTAAGTACCAACTGAGTGTCAGTTTTAGTGAAGAAAAAACGCTGTTAGAGAGTGATTCATTACTACACTACTTCGCAAATCGATCGTCCCACTTCGACACTGACCTCCACTACCCTCGTCCCTACATTATATCAAGGTTTGGATTCGAACACTGTTCAAAGTGATATGCTCTTCAGCTTCCGCTACTCTTTGTTCTGTAGCTGATCAACATTAACAGTAGCGTTTAACAAGTATTGAGTTTGACCGAAAGTAAACCCGAATCGAACGATTCTTCTGTCCTAGAGTACGACGTATTGAAAGTGGCAAATCGAACAAAATACGTATGACTGTGCACCTTCTGATCGGGAGGTTCCGGGTTCAATTCACAATCAAAACCAACTCAAGATACTTTTCAACGACTACGTTTATATGCCTACCGAAATAAGGAACAGAGAACAGGTATATGTGTGTGATGAAGGAGCGGAGCTCCGAAAGCTTGTGAATGTTTTAATTCTCAATAAACTAAGGCAGGGCGTTAAATCTGTGGTGATCTTATTTACAATAACTATTGACTCTGTTCTGGTAATCTTCTTTGTAATACAAATTACGTAATATCTAATTTAAAACCTTATAAATGGCGCAACACAAACAAAATAGCAATCAATGATTGATTAGAGCATTGGTTGGAGGCCTGAGTGGTCTACCCAACGACCTCGCGAAAAAAACAGGCACGCGACGACGATATATGCGATTAAGTGTAAACATTAGATCCATCATACCAGTGATGTTAAAAATGGTATCCATTGCTTCCTCGCTAGACGCCCAGATCATGGAGAATAGTGCGGAGTGGTGGCATTTGACTTTTTGGGCGAGCGGGTTCAAACTCGGCGAGTAGTAAAATTTGTCTAAGCAGCGGAAATGATTTGAAAAATATTTTTAAATCTCTCTTGACGAAATTATGTGTCATTGAAATTTACGGCCATTGTCGTAATCATAATCTACAGATCTCATGCAGTCTATTTAAAATGTGTTAGTCTCAACTTGGGTGTTAGGTATGACAACGTTGTAATTGATATAATTTTATGACAACAACGAAATTGATTGTTACATCACTAATGTATATTCTAAGGACGGTTCACCGCAGATTTCACGTCCAGACGTAGTTTATTGAGAATTGTGATTTTCACAAGCTTTCAGAGTTCCAATCCTTCATCAGGTGAATGTTATGCTTCTCAATAAACTATGACTGAACGTTAAATCGTCTTGAATATATCTATTGATCGTTTGCCATCGGCTCCACTATATTCATCAAAGCGTTAGAATTTAACTTGAAAATCATTGTTCATGGGGAACACTGGTATTGTTAGGGTGAAACCCTTCAAAAATTTTTCAATGACAGCAAGCTCTACCGTATTTTTAATGATAGTGGGCCTTCTTATTGTTCATAAATGATTGTGTCAGGCTTGATTTGTTCAAAAGTGAGTGCGAGTCCGATTTACTGCTTCGTCTCTGACAACGCAGCGAGGCTAAACTGTCAGTGGACCCGTCTCATGCTGATCTCAGAAAAGCCTAGTCAGCCATCTTACAAACATTGGCCGTTTCTCTAGGCCTATTGTTCGAGCATAGTTCAATTCCCTCTGGGGTAATTTGAATAGGAATGTTTTTGGTGTGGTTGGGGATACGAATAGGATTGGGCAGTGAAAAGTTATCAGGCTCTTTACCACTGCTACCGAGACAGAGTGGTTCGGGAAAGCTCTTGGGAGGCAGTTGCGCAAACTATGTGACTTACATGTAAGTAGCGATTGCGTTGCCGGCAGTACTGCAGCGTACCGGTATATAAGTCTAGGACAACGCGTAAACAAAGCGTCTCCGTTACCATGGTTCCCACGATTCGAGAGTTATGTCAAGTGAAGCGAAGCGAGACCCATGGCCTACTCTAGGTACTAAAGTAGGCCATGCGAGACCGCTCGCTGCGTTGCTTAATAAACAAACAAAGGATTCGCGTCCAGTGTAATCCAGCCTTTACGTGATAACAGTACCGATATGCTGCGTGGGCGTAGCCCCTGAACATTTCCGCCCACCCTCAAACGTTAGAAGCTTACATTATGACAACATTTTGTATTTCGGGATGATGTCACAAAATAAATCATTCTAATGATACTTGGCCTTTGCACCGTTCCGATACGGCTGCCTGCGTTCATGAATGAGACCGTCGCGAAACTATCGGCGAAGTTTTTTCTTTCTCCTCTCCTCCATACCTTCTATATCTGTCTCGTAATCCTTTTTGGCGTTCTCCAAGCGTTTTTCGAATTCCTCTAGGCCCAGTAGATATATCAGAATTTCCTGTAACTACAATGAAAAAATAGACCGTCGTAATCAGCTGTATCAATTTTCTTTCAAGTGATGTAACGTCGGTGTGGTAAGGCAAGGGGTAGTGGAGGTAAGATGTCTGTTACATCTACCATTCCTGCGTAACCCACAAACGTGGAATCCTGATGAAACATCTAGGCAAGGCACCGTGCGTTTGGCCGAGTGGTTTAGACTCTCCGCCTTTGATCGGTAGGTTCCGGGTTCGATTCCCGACCGAGTCAAATCGAAGACTTTAAAATTGGTATCTATTAAACCCTGCTTGGCAGTCAGTATCGAAAAGTGCGGAGAGCCGTGGTTGTAATTGTGATCCGGGCTATAAGCTGGAAGTACTGACACGTATACCGTGAGCATCGACCTGGCGTATATGACCTTAGTAGGTGAAAAACGCCATAAATTCCAATAAAAAAGTTAGGCGAGGCAGATAACGGTTCACGTTGTATGCTGGCATAAAAACGTATACAGGAAACTTACTCCGACCAGACGCTCCCTCCGGCTTTCGAAATCCTTCTTTCTGCATGTAATACGCTCTTGACACGGTACCCAATCCCTTTCTTTGCCAAGTATTGTGCTTATTTTCCCGCCAACTCCCCAAGTGCCTCCGCACTCTTCCGTTCCTTCACATTGGCAACAATTAGGATCTTGCATTTTTTCCATTGGAACCTTCTCCTCGACAGCTTGTTTGAATCTGCAAGGTCAACATCAATATCGCTTAAAATAGCCGACCTAACGTAGGCTTTTGTTGTTATAGTTTTGAGTTTATGGCGTTTTCGTCCTACTAAGGTAATATAGGCCAGGTCAATGCTTGGTACGTGCGTCGATACTTCCGATTCAAAGCCCGGATCACTATCACAATCACAGCTCTCCGCTCTCTCCCGATACTGGCTGCCAAGTAGAGAGAGGCGGATGCCAAATTTAAGGTCTTTGTTTCTAATTGGTCGGATATCGAATTTGGAACCTCCCGATTAGAATATAGGTAGTCAAACCACTCAGTCTATATGCTTACAAGTCTTTTGCGACTTTGTTAACATCGCAGTAAGTACCTCTGATAAGTGTCGGATCTGGGCGGTTTCAAAACCACATTCAATTCGCCATCTTCAATTTTAATTTTGAGCTTTCTCATCAACAGAGCTTCCGCTTTATATTCATATTCTTCCGCCAACTCCATACGATCCTGATCTTGGCCGGATGACATCACGTTTTCTACGTACGACAACTGTTAAGTACCGAGATCAACACTTGGCCTACCAACTGAGCGTCAGTTTTGGTGAAGAATAAACGCTGTTAGATAGTGACTCACAGTTTCATATATCACTACTGCTCTACTAGCTGGACCTGCGAAGAATTCGCAAATCGATCGTCCCACTTAGCTTCGACACTGACCTCTACTGCCTTTGTCAAGGTTTGGATTCGAGCACTGTTCAAAGTGCTATGCTCTTCAGCTTCCTATGCTGCCTCTATTTGCGCCGCTATTCTCTGTTCTGTAGCGAATATACATTAAAGCATGGTTCACACGAGTTTACGCGCCTGTACCCTTTATTATCTCGCATCTAGATCAGGTTTTCAGCCTCGGGGGGTCGGCCGCCAAATCATCACGCTCCACTCCACGCACTGACACAGGCCTGTTCACGGGCTAGTTAATAATGAAAATGGACACGATGGACAATATATTCTGAACAACGTCTATATCCAAGATCGTTAACTGGCATATAGGCCTACTTCGGAACCGCTGAATGGTTTCAGCCAATGCTGTAGGAGATATATTAGTTGCTAAATTGATGCACAAACCCGATGGCCTTCAGGCAAAAAAAATCGTAGGCCCATCATGACTGTCTCTATTTTTTCCTTTCACGCGCAACAAACCGTCTTTAAGTGCAAGTCGTTTATGTTTTAAGTTTAAACAAGGCTACAAACTTGTTCAACTTCCTGTAATTCAATCATTTTATTGGCATGCCATCGGGAGCGTATCTCAGCAATAAGGCATCTACAATACAGATCTGAATAGCTCGGCTCATTTTCTCTTTGGCTATGTTTCTCTGTTTCATCGAATGGGCACGCTCGAATGCGTTGCGATAGTGCTATGTTGAACTATAGAGACGTCTCTTTCTGTGTTGAACGCAACACAGAGCGAGTTTTCGTTGCTCTTGTAGAATCCAAATCCCGAGAGCTGCTGGAGCCGAAATATTGGCGCCGCGTATCCTTCTGAAATTTCTGGCATTGAATTTCAAAATTATAGGCTGATTGTTAATTTGTCAATTTCCGAATTTTCATTCAATCAACAGCCAGCAGTAGAACACAAATTATATTTTCGTCAGGCCTGAGAAGTCCCGACAAGGAAAAGCAAGTCCTCGATAATATTTGATTGCGACTTCTAAGTGGTGATCATCAACACTAAATGGCCCTACCGTATTTTCCTCGTCATTGGGCCCTTCTGTTGGCTATATTCTATGTCACAATACTCGAATTTAGTCAGACGAAGTTATGATCTCTCTGGCACGTGCCTGAGAAGATATCAACATGACATCACGGTTATATATCTGCATGACAAGACATATTTCGCACTTGCTCGCATAAGTTCGTGATATCCGAAATTTGTGCAAAACATATCTTGTGTTTGCATTGGTATTCAACCGTCTGTTAATCGGCTCCACTATATTTTTTAATGATAAAGTGGGCCGCTATATTGATTGTGGGTTTTCGATTTACAGGCTACTGATCGGGTTTGATTGATTGATCTTGTACTTTGTTCAAAAGTGAGTGCGAGTCCAATTTACTGCTTCGTCTCTGACAACGCAGCGAGGCTAGCCTGTATCAGTGGACCCGTCTCAATAGCAGTCTCAGAAAAGCCTTGATCAGCCCACATGCCCCAAAACCTGCCTGAAAAGTTACCTTTGAGTAAAACTCATGGATTATAATATTTGTATTTAAAATTTGAGCAATCCAATTTTGAGAAAATTCTGTTCGAGAAGTTTCGTTAAATACACTTGACAGGTGATCAAAATGGGCGAGGCAACGTCACTCATATTTACTTATTTATAAGCCCCGCCTTTTCCGTCTCTGACATCTTTTCCATCTTCTCCTTCTCGCCCATCCAAACGTCGCCGTATCTACCTGAAAAGGAAATCGCAAGTAAATTTGACATCCGCTAGTTGGCGCTAAAGAGAGATATTAATTTATAAAACTACTTGGTATCTGGACGGTGGTTTGCGCCCACTAGCGGATTACCTGGTAGAATTAAGTTCGCCACAAGAGTGCCTACTGTCCAAACGTCTAGTCCTTGTACGATGAAAGCTAATCTGATGGCACAGAAATATTTCAAAAATAGTGGAGCCGATGGCGGACGATCCAAATAGCAATAAATATAATAAGTCATTAAGTCACAACGGATTTAACGTCCAGTCCAGTTTATTGGAATATAATCCGTAGGCTTTCGAGGCATTACCCTACTATAGTAATAGTATGAGTCATCAGGGATTTAACGTCCAGTCCTCCCATCTTCACCTGATGATTGAATGACTTACTATATCTATTACAGAGATATATAAATTTGACATTCTCAATGTAAGAGTCGTCTACCTAGCGTCAGAGAGAGATTGTCAGAATATACTTACCGTTCTTGGACTCTGTTGCTTCTAATTTCCTGAAAATATAAAGATGCCAGATCTCAGAAAACAGCTCTCCTTGTTATAGTGCAGGGTAGGAATACCTGTCCAAAGTCCCCTTGGGGGTAGATATTAATATATATAGTCATTTCGTCACTTTTGTCATAAATATTGAAGAATATAGTGGAGCCGACGGCGGGTTATTAATAGGTGTCGTAAAGAAGATTCACGGCATATAATCCAAGTAACTTATAACCCTACTTGAGTAAGAATATAGTGGAGCCGATCGATTCGCCGCAGATTTAACGTCCAGCCTTGGTTTATTGAGGATTATAACATCCACACGCTTTCAGAGCTCCGCTCCTTCATCAAGTGAACATGAAACATAAACAGATTGGGGCCTGTGACTGGTTTCCTGATAATTAACCAGCTTTTGAATTCCATCTTCGCCCGATGAAATAATGAAATAGCGGATCTCCAAAAGCTTGTGAGTGTTACAATTCTCAATAAACCAAGGATGGGCGCTCGTGGATCGTCTTTACAATATCACCCTAATTATCATAATATCTGTAACGTCGTTGCGTCCCCACTGAAATCGATAATTGGTTGGAGGTCTGGCCTTTGAATTGCTCGGGGCAACCAACCAATGGGCGATAACGATAAGTGTGACGTCATTGTGCTCCCGTGAAATCTGAAGCGGGCCTACCCAATCTCATAGCAACACTTACTCTACTTCTTCTGGGCTTGGTTGCTTTCCTGCTTCCAGTCCGGGAAGCTGATTTCGAAGCAATAACTTTTCATCAGACGCCTTTTCAGTCGGAGAGACTTTTTTCGAGGCCATCTCTGTTACCTAAGACCTTTACTGTAAATGACAAATAGTCTTCAACTTGTTACGTGTTATTGCCACGAAGACATTTACCATGATTTGAGTTCAGCGTGTATTCAGCTATATTCGGAAGGCTGTTACCTGGTTACGTCACACCTTGAAATTGGTATCCTTCTGGCGGGTGCTCGCTTTGAAGATTGACAGCTCTTCACGTGACATCTCCATACAGACATGCTATGTGTCAGATCGCGTCACACCGAGCTCCCAGAAAGTGTTGCGTGCAGTCACACAGACTGCACCTTCTGCCTAAGAAAATGCGAGGAAGGTGTCCACGACAGGTGTGATGAAACGGAACCCGACCTTTTTGTGAACTAAGGCTTTTATTAACTTAAAGATGTCCACTAAGCGGCACGACGACAGAATACGAATGAATAAGACAAAAACAGCAGCACGGTATCCACACAGCCACCAGCGAGCAATAATCAGTAATTATAGCTACCGTGCAACAACGCAGGTATATTCATTTAAGATAAATTGGTTAAGCACCACAATAGGAATCTGCTGCGTGTTGCCCACACACATAGAACATCACATCTGCCTAAGAAAGATAGTAGCATGCGATGAAACCACCCTACTATAGTAATTTGAAGAGGGCTGCATTCCGAAACTGAGTAGCGCCTCTGCCTGAAAACGCCCGCCCAGTAAAACGCGAGGGAAACAGCCACGACAGAAATCTATAGCACGTTGCGGGTTGCCAAACGGCCGACACGTACTGATGTCCGACAATACCATGTTACGTACACAGCGCCACCTCTACCTAAGACAATTTGTCCAGAGAAATGCAAGAAGGTCAGCACGAACCCACGATTGTTATCGAAAGCGTGTTGCGTGTTGCCACGGAGACAAACGAGCACAACCTCAACTAATCTACCTATTCGCTTCGTTTATATGCGTCGGTCATTGCGTAATCTGTTTCGATCCGAAATGTAGGTTAACGCGGCAGCTTTGAAAATCCCTAACACATATGTTCCATTAAATTTATCCCATTCACATGTCATAATCTGCTAAATCAGCCGTGACAATGCCAATTGCTTACACCTGAGCAAACCTCGCGGCTTTTTGGAATTTGTGACGAACACACACACACTCTAACTCTTCTCCGTATCTAGTCTCGTGGCTTACGTACCAGCAGTTGCGATGTCGCTTACGGTATGCTTAGGTATGGTGGCGCTAAGACCCGCCCCCGGTCATGTTAGGCCACAAGCCAGATAAAATGTGAAATTCACTGTCAACTCATCAGTAGCTCTTCTACTAACGGCCACCCACTAACGGAAGAGAGAGAGGAGATGTTTAACATGCAACAGGTGAATTTCACACAGGCTGATTGCGTGCATACAAAGTAGAAAACACATTCGGTTGATTACTCAATAGTCTACTCATTGATACAACAGATTAGTGTGCTGAATTCTGTTCGATCAATCAATGGGTGATGTCAAATACGGCGCGGCCTTTCGCCAGTTCAAGTTCGGTAACTCACTCAATGCTGTGTGTCATTATCACAGCCACAACCCAAGTTCCTCCTCTGCTGGAAAATCATGCGCGCGAAATATGTCCCTCGTTTTGTGACGCTCACAATCGTCCCTTCGAATAATTAACATTTCATCTATGTCGTCACATTTCAATTTTTCATCATAAAGTCTCTATATATACAAAACGACATGACATATACATTGTTTAATCACTATCATGCACATTATGTCATAAACAATGGCGTCAAATCGCCTCTGGCTATTGAACGTGAGAGTGTAACTTCAAACTTCGCTTCGCAAATTGGAGATCCTTGGCCGAAGAGAATACAGTAACTTTAGATTACAAATGTCGCGACGAGTGTTGTGCGATGTAGCTGCTAACAGGCAACGGTGAAGGCGTTTAGAGTGACGGTTTAAAGAACCCTTTCTATTTTTCAAATATTTACCATGCCTGTTGGCAAAGAAAAACGGCCGTTGTAAGAAACAGGGCAAAAAATAAACGTGGTTTTAGCTCAAGAATTCATATTGAAATGGATATTGGAGTCAATGACGGTCAATCAATAGATATCGTAAAGAAGATTCACCTCAGATTTAGCGTCCAGCTATCTTCACCTGATGAAGGAGCAGTTTGTAAATCTTATAATTCTCAATAAACCAAGGTCGGATGTTAAATCTGCGGTGAATTTTCCTTCCGTAAAGAATTATATATAGCTTTGTTTATTTCTAACCGTCTATCAGATTGTCTACGGATAACATCACAATAGGTGCTTATCACGTCATGTGACGTGTTAGCGGATAATCCCCTCTAAGAAGATGGTGTAAAGCAGAAGTTGTAGAGGATAAACAGCAGCGGTTGGGAGAGGTATTTGCCTCGTTAAGTGTAGTGTCAGTGAGAGACACTGTCCGATTTCAGATCGGGAGGTTCCCGGTTCGATTCCCGGCTGAATCGAATCGAAGACTTTCAAATTGGTATCCGTTCCTTCCCTGCATGATATTCAGTATCGCGGGAATGCGGAGAGTTGTGGTTGTGATCCAATCTATAAACAGAGAGTATTGACCTGTCGTGTATGACCGCAGTAGGGTTGAAATCCATAAAATTCCAAATAAAAGAACTGGTTCAGACGGGATGGAATTGGATCCCGTTTTAAAGTCCTTGATTTGAGTTGGTCACGCGGGATCTCCCGCTCGAGAATGGTATTGCTGGTATAGGTCCGCCACAGTCGGTCGCACGTCTACAGGCAAACGGAAAGGGTTTCAAACAAAGCAGCTTTTGTCTAATTCAAAGTTAAATGGCTTGGAGGCAGCTGCAAAGGCAAAAGATCAAGTAGAAAATTTTCAATTAAATCATCGAGATTCTCTTGCGTTTAATTGCATAGCGTAAGCCGCAGCATTTTACGTCATGGATTAGGTACGTTAATTACTGTGCGAGAAGGAAGTCCACTTGAACATTAGGGCTGTAATAAACGTAGCTGCGCGTTCACATAAAGAGATTAAGCTGAGTTAACTGCATTATACGCACATACAAATTTTATAGCAGAGCTAGGTACTCGGGTATTCATCGCCTATACCTCGGCATTGTTGTTGTTGTTTCTTCGGGCTAGGTGTCTGGTCAGCTTCACAGCAGACACAGTTCGGTGGCCTAGATCCAGATTCTTCAGAGCAGTCAATCCATTGGACTGGTTAGTACATTGAACAGGAACAGGGTCTATGGTTTGTTCCTTGTTAGCAGCCAGATTAATCTCTTTCGTTTGCCATTGTTGGTTCGGACTAGGACAGCTTCACTGCAGGTACTTTTCGGTGCCCTAGATCCAGATTCTTCAAAGCAGTCACTCCATTGGGTGGAGTACAGGAGTTGGATGACATGGTCTGCAGTTTGCTCCTCTACACCGCACTCGTAGAATATATGACCCTGGTATTTCACAGCAATCACTGGTTGGTGTCCTCATCCAGGTTCTTCAGACCAGTCACTGGTTAGGTGGTTTGCAGTACCAGAGTGGCATGCCGAAGTGGGCGCAAGACCCCGATTGTGGAGGGTCGACTTGAAGCTTGAAGCTTGTACATTGTAGAGGAAGGGATGATACGATATGTGGTTTGCTACTCTGCGGTCTTCATCACACTCGCCGCTAGCTATTAGTTAACGATAGTAATCAGACACCGCCGTCTACAGTCTGATCTGAACAGGTTTTAAAATATAGAATGGTTCGTAAAACAAGAAAAATGATCTTAGACTTTATGTATCATAAAAGCGTGCGGAAGCTTTTGAAAAAGTGAGTATTTTGCACGGGTACATATGCAGTACATGCCAAAAGTCGTACGGACCCCGTAATGGCCTCTATAGTCTCACTGCACGTTGCTTTCAATTGAATTGACCTTCGACGAAGTCAACTAATATTTCTCGAGATCTATGGTTACAGCAACCGACGAAAACGTCATGTACGCCAGTTCAATAAATTTAGCTGAACTTGAAAACAGTGGTGACACTCTAATATCTGTTGTAAATTGTCATCATCCATCGGCTTCTATCAATATATTGCTATTTTTGACAGATCCGCGTCAGTAATCAAGATGGCGGCGGTTATTATGTGCGTTTTGACGATCTCTGGGTTTCTTCACGCTTCGGTGCATCAGTCTACGTCACAAAGCCAGATTGCTGGTCAGTATGGACGCAATAAGTCTTAAGTCGAGAGCTACCCTTCTCTCGTAAATCCTAGTCATTGCAACCTCAACTTACAGATACACGCAAAGAAAGGCTTTTATTACGTCATCAGCGTCAAATAAATGAAGAAAAATCAGCGAAAGGACCCAAAAACTCAAATTTGCCTGGAATTTTACAAAAATCTTACCAAAAATCAAATTTTCAACAAAATATCATCTCAGTGACTCAAGACTCAAAATTTGAGTCAACAAAAACAAAAAGCATTGTCACGTCACTGTCCTTCGAGAGTATGCCAATGCATATGGCGGTGCATTATGACGTATTAAGGAGGAAGGATTACGTTGAAAAAGAAAAGCTAACAAGAATGCGATGGACGAAACGAATTAAAATGAAACGGTTCAGTAAGGTAGGGTATGACGGCATTGGCGACGTCACAAAACGCAATAAGCATTTTTATCCTCTAGGTGGCACCAAATCCATCGTTTATTTTCCATAACAAACTACCGAAGAGCGGGAGCTCGACGATGAATAACATCTTGAAGAAGTTGAGCAAAGCAAATAAGTGAGTGCAGCGAGTGCAGTGAGTGCAGCGGGCGCAATGAGAACAGCCGAGTTATTTGCCGAGTGGGTTAGACTGTCCGTCCGCCTTCTGACGATTCCCGACCGAGTCAAATCGAAGACTTAAAAATTTGTATCCGTTCTCTCCCTGCTTGGCAGTCGGTTTCGGGGAAGTGCGGAGAGCCGTGATTGTAATAGTGATCCGGGCTATAAGCCGGAAGTATTGACACGTACATCGTGAGCATCGACCTGGCGCATATGACCTTGGTAGGTGAAAAACGCCATAAATTCCAAATAAAAAAAATTCCTTAACTTGCAATTGGCGCACACGACAACAGTCTGTGTAGTGGATAATATGGTTTCGGGGTCTGATGCAAATGTTTGTAGAACCACATCGTAGTATGCAATGGTACATTCCCAGAACGATCGCACGTGGCATGCGAAGAACCAGTCAGGTCTAAACTGGTTCTCGTGAGCTATCTAGACTTTGCGCGAATTATGGTGTGTTAAAGGAATTTGGAAGCGCGGAATCCTATTACAGAGGGCCTTCGGCGGCTCCCTTGTTCGTCTCACCCCTCCCCAAACGTTTACGCGAATGGGGAGAGCTTAAGGCAAGCGTAAGAGTTCAAATTTTGCGCGATGTTGCTGCCTATGTAATGAAAACTAACAAAACATTTAAATTCTCTCAATGTCTACAGCTTCAATTTTCTCAAAATGGAAACTAGAGATATTCAAACATCAGAGGAAACGTATCTTATGGAGAAATTAGAATCCAAGATCAAGAAACCTTTCTTTTTGCTCAAACACCATCGATTTTTAAACTTCACGAAGTAAGACATTCAAGTTACACATAGAATATAGCGGAGCCGATGGCGGACGATTAATAGACGATAGAGCTCGCTGTCATTGAAAATCTTTCAAAGTGTTTCACCCTGACAATATCAGTGATCCCCATGAACAATGATTTTCAAGTTAAATTCGAACAGAGCTTTGAAAAATAAAAGTGGAGCCAATGGCGGACGATCATTGAAAAAGTTTTGAAGTGGTTCACCCTGACAATACCAGTGTTCCCCATGAACAAAGATTTTCAAGTTAAATTCTAACAGAGGTTTGAAAAATATAAGTGGAACCTATGGAGGGCGAAGATTCACTGCAGATTTAACGTCAAGCCTTGGTTCATTGAGAATTATAACATCCACGAGCTCCGAAATAATACAACAGTTGAGAACCACCGGCCTATTACATTCATAAATACCTTACTCAAATATTTCAGGAGCAACCAGCCCCAGCCAACTTATATCAATGTAATGAGAGATCCGCTTGAGTGGTTCACGTCGCAGTACTACTTCACGAGATACGGCTGGGAGAGAAACCCCGGATGTCGGAAGGCTAACTGTGCGATGAGCAAGGAGGATAGGCTTATGGTAAGGGTGTCTTGCTGCTTCGTAAACGAGGCGGAACGCGGTCAAGCTGTCAGAGCACGACCCTCTCGAACTCTGCCGTATTAAGCGGCTTCAATTTTATCGGAAGCTCATCTGTTTGATTCCTGACAGTCAAACCAAAGACTTTAAAATTGCCATCTGTTTAGTAATCAGTGTCGGGGAGTGGTTGGTGACGCGGGCTATAAATCGTAAATATCGGCACGCGTACTAAGCAATAACCTCTCGTATTCATGACCTTAGTAGGGTGAATTTGTCATAAATTCATAATCAGCTTTACTAGGCCGACGGTTTGTGCTTCATATCATGGTTACCATCGTATTTAAGGACATCGACGAGTGCGTTAAGAAAAGACGTCACGAATGCACGAACCCATGGATGTACATCCAATTTTTCTGCGGTACCTCACCTGCTTGTTTCAAGTAAGATTTTGTTTCCTTGCTCTCCGCCTACATATCTGAAGGTTATGGCTTTGAATCCCGACAGATAAACCAAACATATTGAAACTGGTAGTCGTTCCTTCTCTGTTTTACAGTCAGTATCGGGGGCGTGCGGAGTTTTGCGATCCGGACTATCAAAAAATCATGAATATTGGCCTCGATAATAATCGGTCAATTATAGACTTTTGGCCGAATATCGTCTGATTATTGAGGCCGATATCCAATATCAACTTCCTTACTTGACTAACGGCCGATACCGATAATCGCAAATATCGGTCGACCTCTAGTTCTGAGATATTGTACATGACCTTAGTAGGGTTGTAAAACGCCATACATTCACAACAACAACCGCAAAACGAGACACGAAGTAAAGTTTAATTATCCAGCACGACAACTCTGAAGCAGAAAGAAGTTGCTACTGAGATTGCTAAGGAGAATATACTCGATAGCTATCACGTCATCGGCGTTCTTGAACAATTCGAAGATACGTTAAAACTTTTCGAAGCTATGCTGCCTCAATACTTCAAAAATGCCGTCCCGATTTGGAAGTCTGATTGTGAGTAGGTTATAATGAGTCATAGATGAATTTTATGCCCCTACTTTACCGCTCAGTTCACCAAGTGGTTTTTGTGACAACCTTCTCTGATCGATAGGTTCCGGCATCGATTTCACCGACCAAGTCAAATCAAAAACTTCAAAATTGGTATCCGTTCGTTTCTGCTTGGCAGTCGTAAACTGAAAATATCGACACGCCAGAACAAAAGTAACGCACGGGTCGCGCGCGTACTGATCAGTTGCGTAGTGTGTCCGATTCCGTTAAGTCGAGACACGAAAAGCGCGGCCATCTTGGCATCTGACGGGCTTGGTTAAAACATCAACGAATGGCAACAAGCTAAAATTGCTCATGGCCTTGGGTGACCTGCGTATCGTTAACTGTATAGAAACGCAGCATTGGCCCGTGTACACGTGGCCTTGCTTGGGCCATTTACACCCTTATTCATGTCCATAACTGGGCCACATGAGTGTAAAAGGATATGGGCAAAATGTGAAAAACATTGCAACGGGTAATGTCCTAACAAAACCATACAACGCAAGGCTTGGCAACCCCACACATGGCCGCATTTTTCTGGCTGGTATTATCAAGCGCATGTCTGATATTTGGCCATATTTGGCACCCAATTTTGAGGGTGCGACGAAAATGGGGAGGACCCCCAGTTGAGTATCTAGACTGGTGGGACGCCACCTTGGGTTCTATGACGTCAAGGCCATGTGTATGTCATATACGCAAGCCTTGGCAAACCCACACGTGAGCCACGTATGGGCGCGCGCATATTTCTGACTGAGGAGCCAATGCCCGTGTCAGATTTTTGCCCATAATTGTATGTTATTGCCGTCCAGTCGTCCAAGAGAAGCAACGGATGACAAAGACAACGTTCAAGAAACAAATGAACGACGAATCGAAGGACTACTTTCGGAACGGTCCGTTACATTTTGAGATAGAGCTGTACAACTTCGCCCTTGAGCTCTTCAGAGAAAAACTCAAGTACTTCAATATTTAAAAACACTGTGTAATTTTAAATCGTATGACGTAGCATGTGTGTTCAATGAAGCGTAATCAATGGTCAGGTACATAAGGGGCGACTTGAAGCCCTTGTGGACGTATCGTTTTTTTTCTGGCTATTTATTGTGAATTTGCTTAATGGTAATAAACCTCTTTCTTGAGGCCTCACAGTAGCCTGCCACTGCCAGGTTCTTCAGACCAGACCAGACTCCAGACCAATCACTTCATTGGGTGGCATATGCATTGCACGTGAATGGATGACATCGTCTACGGTTCGCTCCTCTGCACTCATTGTGTAATTTTAGACCTTATGACGTAATATATCTGCTCACTGAAGCGTGTTATCAATTATCAGGTAACTAAGGGTATCGAAAACAGAGCAGACGGACAATCGAGATTGATCAATGGTTAAATCTCCGACTAACGAGGTCATTTAATCCTGATCAAAACTCCGATCAACTTTAATCACAGATTAATTCAATGTTATTCTATTATTAACTTATTTAATCCCTGATCAAAACCCCGATTAATTTTAAACTCTAATTAAATATTCAGATTAATCAATGATTTAGTCGCCGATTAAATCTTCGGTTAACTAACCATGATCACTCGAGATGGACGGAGCCAAAATATGATAATTAATATCCATATTTATTTGATATGCAAATTATGATTATGATTTATGAAATGTATCTAAAAATGTTACAAATCCGGAATTCCCGCTTTGGCACTGAGACGAGCAAGCTTCTCTTCAAGCATAGCGACCTGGAGAAAGAAGGATAGTCTAGATGACAGCCTCGTACGGGTTAAGTCTGGACACGTGGCTACTCCGTTGATCCCGAGTTTCCAGAATAAGACGGGGTTAGGAGTGAGGGTCTTGAAAACGGGCTGGCCTTGGGGGTCTCTTCCAAGATTGACGCAAGTATTGATACCGACACAAAACGCGTCAGTGAGAAAGTCCAGAGTAAGATAGGGGTGCCTCCCAAATGGATGAAGAAATACGAGCTATGGTTCACGGTAGGGTGATTCTTGCGGTCACGGTCTACTTCTCTCTCCTTTCGTTCTCTCTTTTATAATATCGCAACAGACAAAGGATGGCTTGACTTACCTTGACAGCCAGAGCCTGATAAGCTCTCCGGATCATTACGTTCGTCCGTTCCACTCCTTGCAAAGCTGCAACAGCTGATTGGAGTTTTTCGAAGTCTTCGCAAGTTGGACAGTCTGTGAAGAGAGAGATATTAGAAAATGTCTGCTTACACCCATGATACGAGTCTATTTGTGAACTGGATTCTTGTGGACGCCCGGTTCGCTGAAGGGTTGACTGGCCGCCCTTCTAATCGGGAGGTTCCGGGTTCGATTGCCGACCTAGTCAAACCGAAGACTTTAAAATTGGTATCCGTTCCTTCTCAGCTTGACAGTTGGTACGGAGGGCTGTGGTTGTGATCCGGTCTATAAACTGGAAGTAATGACACGTGTACTATAAGCATTGACCTGTCATATATGACCTTAGTAGGGCGAAAACGCCATAAATTCCAAAACAACAACTCACGGCCACATGATTGGTTGTCAACTCCTAACTTGAAGTCAGGATCGCAGGTACAGTTGTGTGTTCCGTTGAAGTTGTGGCAATGTTGGCCGCATCCTCCGTTGTCCGTTGCGCATTCATCGATATCATGACATCGGTTGTCGGAGCCACTATGATAACCAGGATGACAACTACAGCTGCAAAAATATAAGATGGCGGTTAACGGTTTAGTGACAACGCTGTTTTTCGATCACTGAGAAAATAGTATAAGCAGGTGTTGCTGTTTCGAATTTAGTGCGTCTTTGACTACTCAGGTGTCAGGGCAGGACAGTCTATTCCTCCTTGGTTTAATGAATCTCAGGTCGAGAAGGGAGCAAGGAAGGTGCGTGTTGTTCGCAAGTATTTCCAATTAATAGTAGCCTAAGGCGGATATTGGTTCAGTGACAACGTTGCAATCAAGCGCTGTATATAAATTACTCATTACGGTCGGCAAGGGTCTGCAGTAGGCTATAAATGGGCTGGGTCGATGGGTGTTATTCGCAAGTATTTCCAGTATAAATGGGCCGGATCCTTTTTTTAGTGGCCTGAGAATTTCACTGGGAGCTGCCACGTCTTGTCGATCGGTGTGTTTCATGTTATTTGTCATGAAGGCCTGATTATATCTGCTTTACCGTCTACGTATTTAATGCCGACAAAGCTACTATTTTTATCTGAGCGGATGTAAAAGTGGTTTTACCTGAAAGAGCCTTCCGAGTTGTCGCAAACGTGGTGGCAATTTCCGTTGTTAATAGCGCATTCGTCCGTGTCTACAAAACATATGGATACCGTGATAAAGATTCACCACAGATTTAACGTCTAACCATGGATTATAACGTTCACAAGCTTTCGGAGCTCCACTCCTTCATCAGATGAAGATGGAATTTATCCGAAATCTTGTGAATCATATTCCAATAAACCGGACTGGACGTTAAAACTGTAGTGACTATTTATACCCAATCCTTAAAAGTGTTCAGAAATTTTTCTCACCAACACAAGTATGGTTACTTCCACTTGTAAACTGAAACCCTTGATTACAGTAACATTCATATCGTCCTCGCATGTTGACACAACCGTCGCTGCATCCCGATGTACCCAGAGCGCATTCGTTTATATCTGAAGGAAATGGTAACAGTAATGTTATTTTGATCAGAAATAAGGCAAGCGTACTCTGTGCAATTATTCGCTTGAGATAAATTTGCACCCGATTCAAATCACCGTGCGTTTGGCCGAGTGGTTTAGACTGTCCGCCTTCTGATCGGGAGGTTCCGGGTTCGATTCCCGACCGAGTCAAATCGAAGACTTTAAAATTGGTATCCGTTCCTTCCCTTCTTGGCAGTCGGTATCGGGGAAGTGCAGAGAGCCGTGATTGTAATAGTGATCCGGGCTATAAGCCGGAAGTACTGACACGTATACCGTGAGCATCGACCTGGCGTAAATGACCTTGGTAGGTGAAAAACGCTATAAATTCCAAATATAAAAATTAAAAATCACGGAGTCTCTCGTCAAATCAGCGAATATCGGATATTTATCGATTCGAATCAGAACGAATCAGGCAGTATTCGGATCGATTCGAATTTTGATTCGAAACGCCCATCCCTGTTAGTAAAGCATCGACTGCTCAAATACTAGAAATATTCTTACCGTTGCACGTATAGTTGTCTGGAGCTAGCTCGTATCCGCTGTTACAGGCACAGCTGTGGCTTCCGACTTCATTCAGGCAGATTTGGCTGCAAAGAGCCGTCCCGGTCCCTACCGCGCATTCGTCAATATCTAAATTTAAAATATTATTAACCCCTTGGCTTTCATCCCCATCTGTAAAGCGGATGGATCGGTCTGTAATGGAAAACTATTAACCCCTTGCTGTACATCCGCATCATCAAAGTGAATGGATTGGTCGATATGGGAGATTATTAACCCGTTAACATGGTCAGGTCAGGTTTCAACCTGCCACAGGTAACATGTAACCCTGTGCCACCTGCCGCATGGAGGGAAGGAAAACCTAATGCCTTGTGCGCGTCGGCTAAAGAAGTGGTCCAGCAGATCGCCGTAGATGACTGGCATCCGCCAACTTCTGCGTCCCACCTTAGTCATAAGTGTATCAGCTCACACTATACGTGGACCTCGCACTCGCAAGAAAGTAGTGTCGTGTTGACCGGGGCATAATATCGGCACTGTCTACGCCTTGGAGAGCTCACCCCATTCCTGCCTTGCACAGCAGTACAACGAATTGACCGCGGCGTAGTCAATTATGATCCTTCGAGAACGACAACAACAACTTCTCCTAGACTGTCCGCCTTCTGATCGGGAGGTTCCGGGTTCCATTCCCGACCGACTCAAATCGAAGACTTTAAAATTGGTATCTGTTGTTCGCTTGCCTTGAGCATTTACATTAGTAGGGTGAAACACCATAAATTCAAAACTTAGATTGTCCGCCTTCCGATCGGGAGGTTCCGGGTTCGATTCTTGACCGAATGAAACCAAAGACTTTAAATTAGTGTATCCCTTCTCTGCTTGGCAGTCAGTATCGGGAAAGTACGGAATGTTGTGATTGTAACAGTGATCCGGGCTATGAACCGGAAGTATTGACACGTATACTGTGAGCATCGACCTGACCTGACGTATATTACCTTAGTAGGGTTGAAAACGCCTTAACTTCTAAACAACAACAATAATTTTCTTAACATACATTCTTAGCATAGTAGTCTTGACCTTTTCTAGGAACCCGTGCACGCGTGCACTGCAAACCCTTCCTGCTTACCGGTACAATGTATTCCATCCGCAGCGAGGTAATGTCCTTCTCTGCAGTCGCAGGTGAAACTTCCCAACGTATTTTCACACAACTCATTGTGTTGACATATTGATAGTGAGCACTCGTTGAGATCTGTTGATAAGTATGATGTTTGAATATTAAATATGAAATAGCAAAATTATGATTTTCGATATCAGTAAAACCTATCGTTCGATACCTCTTTCTCCGCCCCCCCCCTGCTCATCCGTATCTTGATGGGATTGACGTCATGTTTTGTCCGAGAAATGAGAAAGTAGGCTACTCTCTCTGCCTCTGTGCGCGGGATCGCCCCACCTGATTCCCTACATATCACTTGTAGGCCTAAGGGATTCACCTGTACATGTGTCATTCAGCATGATGTAGCCTGGGTAGCATCTGCACACGAATGAACCGTCTGTGTTGACGCATCTCTGTGCGCAGCCGTGTGTTGCCCCTGAGAATGCAAGAAATCGTCGAAAATGTGACACTTACAGGAGCCTACAATAGAATTACAGGTCCAAAAGTTTGCTATTACAATTCATTCCATCTTCACCTGATGAAGGAGGTAAGCTCCGAAAGTTTTTGAATGTTATGACTCTCATTAAACCAAAGCTGAATCTTCTTTACGAGTTGATCGTTAGCCTTCCGATCCACTGCATTGTACTTTTAAATTCAAGATTTCTTACCAAACGGTCCTGGTTGGCATTCATCAATATCTTGACATATAGTCTTGTTGACGACCTTGTAGCCAGACGGGCAAGTGCAGGTGAAAGTCCCTTCCAAGTTGTTACAAATAGCGCCCTGTAAAATGAAATCGTGGCATAGTAACACCATTACTGAAGGGCGAAGCGAGAGAGAGAGAGAGAGAGTGTGTGTGTGTGTGTGAAAGGTTAGCGAGAGTGAGAGAGAGAGAGAAGTCTTCCAACAGAAAAATTCGGTTACTAAATGCACCACATGAACAGTAGGCCTAATTTCCTTATTCCTTATTCCTTATATGATACTGACCAAATCTGCGTCGCACGGTTTGTCTTCAACGCATTCGTTTATGTCGACACAATTGCCATCGTCGTTTCGACGGTATCCATGGAAACAACTGAAGTAATAAGATTTCCATTTAGTCTGCGTTAACACTATAGGTATGAAGTATTAAAACTGGGTTAACATCACTGCCTATGATGGATTAATGGGAGGGGGGCTGACTGCTTAAGAAATATCAAGGGTCAGAATGCCTTTAAATACATCTGTTTACCGATCAATTGTGGTACACACACACACACAAACATTCGAAAGGCGATTTATAAGCCTTCAAAATCTCATGCAGACGCATAAAATAGACCTAGTCACGATGAGGGACGCAACCATCCTCGAAAAAAGGGGGAGTTCCAACTCGCGATGTCAAAATATAAAAAAAAAAAAGAAATTTTCATGAACGTCGGTATTTTTTCGTCCGATAGTTTTACTGAGCACATGGGAAACACTGCTCACGGTGAACCACGTACTCGCGGGAAGCACTGTGCTTACGTTCTGTCCCGCAGAACCCCCAACCAGCCCTGAAAATGGATGGCGCTGGAGCGTCGGGCCTATACCCGGCCGTCGAGACGATGCAAGCCCGCCCGCGGCTTTAGGTCTCGACGAGTAGGAAGGGCGCGGCGGCGGGCGTTGAAGCGTGGAGCAGCCGTCGGTCCTGCGTCCTCGATACAAGTATAGGCTACCTGCAATGAAACCACCCCATTGTGTTGCTGCAATTCTGTTGGCATCCTCCGTTTGAAGTCGCACATTCATCAATATCCTGTGAAAGAAAGAAACCGAACTGTGAAGGCAAAGAGCCTGCCTGACTTCATTGCATGAGCCATAGCTTTGTTAAGCAAGCTGTCACGCATGAACGGTTTTACTATAGCCTATTGAATGGGTAGCCTTCTGAGTTATGACAAGTGGTCTAGCGACCACAAGGCACTAGCTGACATTAAAAGTGGAGATTGACCGATATTGGTTTTTCAAGGCCGATACGATAATTGGTATTTCACATGACTGATGGCCGATATCGATAATCCAAAAATCTTGAATATCGGCCTCAATAATCGGCGAAAAGTCGATACTATGACGATATCCAATATCGACTTCCTTACTCGACTAACTGCTGATACCGATGATCCCCAAAATGCATTTATCGGCCGGGTCGATAATCGGTCGACTCTGATTAGCCTGTAAGGCATGGACAACTGGTCTAGTGAGCACGAGGCACTAGCAGATACGGGCGTTACAAGTGGAGCAGATACGGAGGGTTACAAGTCGTGGGGCGCCAGTAACACATTACGTTATGGGTAGTTGGACCACAAGCAAAGCAGATGCAGGGAGTTTATCAGCAGGCCTACTGGTAAAGAACACCAGTAGGACTGACGCAAGCATTAACGCGTTACTCGTCATAAATGTCATTTGACCTACCTGGCATTGGACGCCATCAGCTGCACTCAGTAGAAAACCAGGAATGCAATGGCAAGCGAAACTACCGATGGTGTTTTCGCAGTAGTGCTGGCATGGACCTTTCAAGCTGTTCGAAGCACATTCATCTAGGAATTGAAATGGCAGCTTGTATACATTAACCTGCACAAGATTGGCGGCGTAGTCTTATACATAAGTGAAATAATCATTAGTTCAACAAGTGGTTTGACCGTCATCTCATCGGGAAGTTCCTGGCTCGACTCCCAACCAATTCAAACCAAAGACTTTAAAACTGCTATCCGTTCAACGTGTGCTTGGCAGTCAGTATCTAGGGAGTGCGGGGGTGTGATAGTGATCTGGGCGATAACCCGGAAAATATTAACCCGCCAATCTTTGATTGACCTGTCGTATCTGATCTTAGTAGGGTTGAGAACGCCATAAATTCAACACAACAGCAACTACGCCTTGGTATTCACGGGGTTTTTAAACACTACTAAGGTAATATACGCCAGGTTATAGTAAGATCGACATGGCGTACGTTACCTTAGTAGTTGAAAACGCTGTAAATTTAGAACAGCAGTACCAGACAGTCGTCAGGGTATCTCTAACTTGGCATATGGTTACACATAACACCAACTGGTAGTAGATAGAGGTCGACGCCGATATTTGTATTTATCGGTATCGGCAGTTAGTCAAGTGAGGAAGTCAATATCGGCCTCAATAATCAGACGATAAATGGCCTAATATCGACTTTTGACCGATTATCGGGGCCAATATTCATAATTTTTTTTGAATATCGATATCGACCATCAATCATGTGAAAGGCTGATTATCGTATCGGCCTTGAAAAAACCAATATCGGTCGATCTCTAGTAGTGGAAGTGAGGGCATGACGTTGCTGGATTGGCCACAAAACAATTCCTGTCGCCTCTTTGCGAAAGTAGTGGCGATTTCTTACTTATGTCTTGGCACTCTCCCTTGTCCTCTCTCCCAGGCACCAACTCGTGTCCTGCGTAACACGCGCATTCGTAGTGACCAATCGTGTTCAGGCATTCCTGCAAAGAAAACACGGGTCATGATTGGGGCTGGGCGCACGAATTCGAATACTTCGGATCGAATAACAAGATATTCGTGTCGAATAGCAATTCGTTCTCTTTTCGAATTTCAAATACCACAACAACTTGAGAATGCTCTATACGCGTTTCAATATGGACGTGGCCAAGAGGGGTTTAGCTTGAAGCCCTCCTTTTCTCTGGTACCACAGTTTTGGATTGGACTTTTAGGCATTTTGCCCTGATAGCATACCATGAAGTCTTTGACATGACTTCGCATTTGGCAAGTTGTGTCTCTGCATGTTCCTGACCGTTGATAATAATATATATTTTCAATCATATTTTATCGAATTTGGTTAATAACTAGGTCAGCCGCGCCTATTCGGCATTCGATCCGATGTTACACACTATTCCATTTTGCCCTACTCATGATTGCATGTGGTCAAATGTTACACTGCACACCTGTTGACAGCCTCCGTTATTGATCCTGCATTCATTCACATCAATGCAACCGGATTGGTTTATGAAAGGTACGAACCCGTCATCACATCCAGTACAAGTAAATCCGCCTTCGAAATCAATACATTCAGTGCAGTGCTCTGGCTTGTTCTCTGAAAATGAGGTTTTGATGAGAGAGAGAGAGAAAGAGAAGCGTTAGATTAATTTCTAGTGCAATAAAGGATATTATGACGTCATTTGTATCCTTTTCCCATATTCAATCTAAAATATGATGACGTCGATAAAAATATGACGATTTCATAGTTTTATGGTGACGTCAATGCAGAAAACGATGATGACGTCATTGTCATGTGATGACGTCTATGTAAATTATGATGGTTTATAATGACGTCAATGCAAAATATGATGTCGCTATTAACCTTCGGAGCATTCATCCTTGTCTTTGCAGCCTCTCGGATCAAGCTCGTTGGCTTCGTAACCCTCGAAACAGGAGCACGACCAACTACCCGGCAAATTTGTACAGCCTTGCTCGCAATTCGACGCTTCGATTAGACATTCGTCGATATCTGTGTTGAACAAGCACATAACCGATGGCATATTATCAGATATAGTAAAATACATAGTAGTGTCCCTCTCTCAGGCTAAGAATCCCGATATTCCTGATTTCTTGGTAATCGGCATCGACACTTTAATCGTCGATATCTGTGTTGAACAAGCACATAACCGATGGCATATTTGAAGAGTTTCTTCGAGGTACAGAACTTGAATATACTAATCAGCACAACATCCATGGCTACAAAATTTTATTTAATCGAAGACTTTTCGTCCGCGTCTAATCAGGATTAACGGCGGAATAATGGCATATTAGTATCATTGCACTCCATATGGATATACTGGTCTAGTAACCAATTAATTTCCCCTTCGAAATTCGTCCTTTTTTCGATATTCAGAACCGACAGGGGGGGGGGTTATTATAATTATGGTATCAACCATGGCCTACTTTTGTCCGGGTTCGATTTATCACATTCGCGAGAGAAAATTAGTGGGCCGATGATTCTTTGTCTTACAGCGCTGTTGATTCACACTTACGGTCGAGACGCTGTAGATTTGAACTGGAAATTCGACGGCAGACGTTTCTAGCGCTCGTCGTCGTCGCTGCGTTACATTGTTCCAGTAAGTTATTGCATTATACGGTAAGGTAGTTCGCTAATGAAGTTATTTAAGAGGTAACTACGCCTCAATTAGTTGTGAGCTTTGTAGAGATAGGTAAAATGTTGACTTGTGCCGTTAACACGCTCCTTCACGTCGCTGCGACTGCGTTGCATTGCCGTTGGCGCTTACCATCGCAAGTTCTTTGGTTTGAGCTGAGTGAGAATCCGTCTCCACAGTCACAGAAATAGGATCCAGGCTCGTTAACGCACGTCTGTTCGCATGAGTGTGGATATTTCTCGCTGTTACACTCATCAATATCTGTAGATAGATGAAACAGGTTGCGGTTCATAGTAATCACGATGGCCACCTAATTCTGACTATCTGTACAGTATAATATCGCAGGCTATTCACCTATAGCATTGATTTCCAGTCTAAGGTACGTGGAGACCACGAACCACTGGTGGTACGCAGAACCTTATGACGCGGTATAATAGAATATTCCATACTCGAGGGCACCTCTAGGGCGTGAAGATTACAATATTTTCAGATTTTCGAAATGTCGTTTGGTAGCCGATATCAATTTCTATAGGAATTCGCGCAAACCTCGTATGTACTTGCGCCCCATTATTACCGTTTATGGTGACTGCAATACGCCATTTGTCGAAAGTCAGATGGCGTTTATCGATACTCACTCGCTGACATTGCAAGATACGCACTAAATATAACGAAGGCGCCTATCTTCTGGTTATGTAGATAACCATGCCGGCTTTCTAACATGGGGTTCAACAGTTTTAACGTTAAGAAAATGGGGAAACCTGAGGAACTGCAGATACCGACCACTGACTTAGGAGTCTCTGTCTAAATCCGGGCAAGGATTACCTGTGCAGTTATGTCTGTCTTCGGCAATGACAAATCCCGAATTGCATGTACAGTGATACCCGACTCCTTTGCCGATAAGATGACAGTTTTGCTCACAACCTGCGTTGTTGACGGAGCATGTACGATCTGTGGATGAATGAATTGAGTTAGTTACCCATGATAGCATGCAGATACACAGACCTCTGCCTAAGAAAATGAAATGCGAGGAAGCTACCCACGATAGAAATGAAAGGCTAACCCGCAGCTCTTCGCTCGGTTCAATGCGGCTCTTTCCCGCATACAATAAATCTAGCTGAGCCAGTGTTTCACAACCTCTTTATGCTACACTCCTCCTTTACAGACTTGAAAAAAATTTGTCTCCCAATGTCAATTAATTTGAGTAAAACACCTTCAGATTCGACCTTTTTTTTTTACTCGTACAAATCAGCATGCGAGGCGATGTGAATGATATGGATCTTTGCAGTAAATGCGGCTCTCAGTCTCGAGCTGGTTGGTCACCCCTGGGCTAAGCTATTAGTTTGAACAGACTCGTTCGGAATCTCCCGATCAGAAAGCGTACAGGACAGTCAGTTAATATCAATGAGTAGAGGCTCTCGACTTTCAAACATACCTGTACAGTTATGTTTATCTGGAGACAATATCATTCCGCGTCCATAACACTCGCAATCATACGATCCATCTGTGTTGGAACAGTGGTCTTGGCATCCTCCATTGTCAGTTGTGCATTCATTCACATCTAAATCAAGATGGTACACATGAAACGGTAGCAGATTAAAATATTCTTTTAGACATTATTTATGACATGCTCATGTTTTTTGGGTATGTACCTTCACTCAAAATAGGCCCCTAAAAATGGGGTACTTTCAGATTTTGGGCCCCTAAAAATAACTTTTGAAGTTGTTGCCTATTTATTTGAGAAATTTAACGCCCAAAAATCTTAAGCTCTGACTATCTGTGACTTGACAGCAGCAGGGGGTTAGGTCGTAAATGACCCAAACACGACCACGTGTACACGGGCTAATGTTGCATGCCCTTAACCACACATGAGCCGCCACTGGCCATGCGAAATTGCAGCTCCGTGCTATACGTGGGCCGTACGTAGATTTCTGATTGGGTAGGGGTAGCGCTGGCTTAGAAGAGCCACACCAGCTCATACCAGTGTCACCTTGTCTGAAGGGCACAAAACTGGTGAACCTCCTTCTATTCTTCCCCCTGCCCTTTCGAGGTGGACCTGTCCCTTACCATAACACTGAGCTTCTCCTGTTGGAGCTTGAAATCCAATTTTGCATTCGCAACGAGACATCCCATCGTCTGCAAGAGAACATCCGTACGGACACACATCAACCACGTCGTCACACGAGGCTGAAATATAATTACGAATTATTAATATTTGAGACAGATGGTCCAGTCGTCAAGTCGAGAATAAATCGATAAGGAAATCACGATATGGATAAGATGACTTGTTTGTTTTGTTTAATTGGAATTAATGGTGCTTTCAACTACTAAGGTCATTTACGACAGGTCAATGCTTGCGGTATTACCAGTCAATACTTTCAGTTTATAGCCCGGATCACTATTACAATCACGACTCTCCGCACTTCCCCGATACCGACTGCCAAGCAAGGGAAGGAAAGGATACCAATTTTAAAGTCTTCGATTTGACTCGGTCGGGAATCGAGCCCGGAACCTCCCGATCAGAAGGTGGACAGTCTAACCCACTCGGCCAACTGAACGGTAACCGTATTAATTAACCAGCCTTAGTCTTCAGCTTTCGGCCACGACGGTAGTAGTGAGCCTAGTTGGGAAATAAGCAAGCCCTAGTGTACATGGGCGTAGTGTTCCCCATAGGCGCAGTGTTCCCCATGGGCGCAGTGTTCCCTATGGACGCAGTGTTCTTCATGGGCGCAGTGCTCCCCATGGGCGCAGTGTTCCCCTTGGGTGCAGTGTTCTCCATGGAAGCAGTGTTCCCCATGGGCGCAGTGTTCCCCTTGGGCGCAGTGTTCCTATGGAAGCAGTGTTCCCCATGAGAGCAGTGTTCCCAATGAGCACAGTGTTCCCCATAAACTATTCTTAACATCCGGGTGGTGGAACTGTGACCTGTGATATATAAACATGTCTATTGTCTAATCCATGGGGCATTAATTTTGTAGTTTATATCACAAAGCTAACGTGAAAAGTATAGTGGAGCTGATGGCGTACTATCAATCGACATCTTAAAGAAGATCACCACATATTTAACGATCAGCCTTGGTTTATTGAGATTTAAAATGTTTTACTTGAAATTAATTTTTTTTTTAAATTAATTTTAATATTCCTTACGAAAGCTAACGTGGTTACAGGTCAGCTTACCGATAACCTTATAATGAAGTTCAAATCCAAGCCTTGTGCTGCTTCGGTCCGACACGAAATTTACTATTGCATGAGATCCTGGCACGAGATAGGAATTTCCGCTCAAATCTCCGCATAAATCCGGTCCGATCTTCTGTCCGCTCCGGGTCTTAATGGTGACGTAATCCATGATACAGAAGGACGAGCTTTCAAGCCTAAATTATTATTATTATTATTATTAATATTATAATGTTTTGTTGATTGTGGCCGGCGATAGGGGTTTGTATATCTACCCTGTCCTCTCCAGGACTAATGTTGCCTTCATACAGTAAGGACTATCTCTCTCAAACACTCACACACACTCCCTTCCAAGATACCGAAAATAGTGGAGCCGATGGCGGACGATCCAAATAGTAATAGATAGAGTAGGTCGCCACAGCTGAATAAGAAGCGCAGCTCCGAAAGCTTTGAATTATATTCCAATAAACTGGACGTTTAATCTGTGGTGACTTACTATATTTATTACTATTTGGATCGTCCGCCATAAAAAAAAACACACCACAGAGTTAACGTCCAGTCCTGATGAAGAATCTGCGTTTGACGTTAAATCTGTGGTGACTTATTACATCTATTACTGAAGTAGCGTGAAAACCCGGATTCCTTAAAGCTGACTTGACATTAAATTTGTTATGACCTATTAAATATATTACTATAGTAGGGTTGATTACCATATTCCAATTAATTGGGCTGGACGTTAAATCTGTGGTGAGTTATTTCATCTCGCTTCCATGCAATGTAAACAGACTTACTCAAACGTGGGAAAGGATATCAGAATCTGATTTCCAGTAGATGGCACTATTTCGTACGTGCAATTCACTCGGTTCGGATAGTTTTGCGGGTACAGTGGCGACCGGAAACTTCCTGTTGTTTTGGTGAACGTCGGCTCACAGTGACCAGAGAAACGCTGCTCAGTACCTGCAAAATATGTGTAGGCGTGTTAGGACGTTAATTTAATCAGTAAATTGAATATTTAGGGGCCTCAATTTTGGGCAACTAATATTATGGGGTTCTAGATATAAACTTGAAGGGGGGGTCAAATATCTGCCCGGACATCTAGTCAAGAGAGGTACAGTATAGACTATAAAGACCTACGCAAAGTAAACTGCAGTATGAATCCAGTCTTCCCGAAACTTGTGTCAGAGACGAATCTTAAAGTCGCTATGTTGCTGGTCGTGTCAATCGGATCAGGAGTGACGTAACCACACAATTTCGCAATGAGTGCAGAATGCTGGCGGTCCGGCCCGTCAAATATTTGCAAGTAGTCAAATCTGAAAGGCGAAAGAGTTTAGTGTTCTTGCTTTGAACTAGACGTCAAGGCATCCACCGCTTAGTGGCCTAATCCATGTTCTTCAGACCAGTCACAAAAGTGGGGTCTCGCGTCCAGCGCGGCATGTGAGTGTGGCGCAGAGGATCAAACCGAAGACCATGTCATCCATTTCTGTACCACCCAATAGAGTGACTGGTCTGAAAAACCTGGATGGAACCAGGAAACAGTAGATGCAATATGGCCACCCTATACGAAGAAGAATAGGCTACACAGACACATGCACGCGCACAAACACACAAACACGGCACTGGTGAATATGTAGGTCATAGGACCTGTCGATCAGAAAATAGGTCTCAAATCAACTTACCCACATTGCTTCTGCGCTTCAAGATCAAACTCTATAAACGTAATATGGAGTCGTCCGGAGCTCGGCGATTTCAAGTGAAAAACGCAGTCCATCTCATCCTGGTAACTATCGTCATGTAGATAGTTCACTGTCCTTGTCGCCCCTTCCAGGACTTCAAACGAATTGCCACAGATCGAATCGGGGGTAGCTGAAAATACGAGGGATGACTTTCAGTATCCCTGAGGTTCGCAAAAGTCGCAAATCGCAAAAAAAACTGCTCAAATTTTCAAAATGTTTAAATCTTGAACCTTGGCTGCAACTCGATCGGAGATTCCAATGGTTGAAGCAACAACTATAGGCCTACCTCTGACAACCCCGATCAGCATCAGTACCAGAAAATACTTCATCTTTAGTTATCGAGAGTCAATGTCTTGCCGAACGACGTCCTTCCTTCTGGCAATCCACTGCACCCGCAAGGCAGACAATTATAACAGACAATATCGCTGCAAAGATATCTTATTTGTAGTATCCGTTCCCTCTCTGCTTGCTTGGTATCGGGCTAGCGTCGAGGGCTGTGGTTGTGATAGTGATCCGGGCTATAAACCAGACGTATCGACACGCGTACTACTGTAAGCATTGAGCCTGGCGTATATGACCTTAGTAGGGTTGAAAACGCCATGAATTCAAAAAACCGAAAGCCTTGATAACTTAGATTTAGACAAATTTCAACGTCCAGTCTCAGCAGTTCTGACATAAGCTCGCTATAAAACCGACTGCCGCCTCGAAGACAATCTCTAAAACTATTCATTGTGACGCGACAGTTGACCCATTGTTACGAAACCTGTCTTCCTTATTGGCCTACTTTACAACCCGTACAAACAGCTCCGCGGTGGCGGGAAAGGAAGTTGTTGAGAATTATTGCTCAAAAAGCAAAATTTGTTTTTTTTTCTTGAAGTATCGAAAATGAAAAGTCATTTTGACGTAATAATTCTTGGAATTGTTACGTTTTGTGTCGATGACTTCATTTTTGAGGTCAAAGAATAATCGTCGAGCAGATGGCCGACGAATAGCAGAAGGTAGAAAGTTGAACGCCACAGAAATAATGGCTTCATCAAGTTAATATTGAAAAGTTAAAATAAAATAGTTAACAAGAATATCCTTGTTTTAAAATAGTGGAGCCGATGGCGGACGATCCAAATTGCAATAGATGTAAGTCACCACAAATTTCAAGTCCAGTTTCGGAGTATTACCCTACTATGGTAAGATAGACAGATTTAACATTCAGTCCACTTTATTGGAAATTATCTAACAAACCTTCCAAGCTCCGCTTCTTTACCAGACTGGACGTTTATTCTGTGGTAAATTATATTAAATTTATCAGAGTTTTTAAAATTATACGCCATATAAGGTACAAATATATAGAAATTTGAGTTTTTCCTCAGTTTTAAAAAAATGTATATAAAGTGGAGGTAAAATTTTGACGGAATGGATAAAATATTGTAAGTCAATAGTGGCGGAAAAGTTGTTAGTATAGTTAAGTGCGGCCATAACAACTGCCCCCAATCGGAGTGGCAATCGAATAGTAAGGGGCCCACAGCTATAAGGAAAACATACACGTTGAAAAGCGTTGGAACAAACTAAACCGCTCCCAAAAGCCCCCAATCGGAGCGGGCTAGGGGGTCACAGGTATAAGAAAAACACGGGTGTAGAAAAGAGTCGAATCAAGGGAAAATTTCCAGTCCTAACTCAGCAGGGCGTCCCTCACTAAGTTGGCGCCAGTACTGATAATTGAGTTAGTCATTACAAGCATTTGGTGTCCGAGATTTTCCTGATTACGACCACCAGATGGCGTATCACAGTGACAGTCCTTCTAGTGCTTCCGTCGTCACGACGACAGGTCGATACAAATGTGAAAGAGCGTCATCTAGTGTCTGTCTTTTATAATCTTTCCACATGAACGATTCGCGAAGATTTTGAAGAATTTCACGTTGCTTAGGAAAAGGCGGAAACTGAAATTAACGAAAATAAACTAAAATAAAAATAAGGGAACTTAAAATTGGCGGGAAATAAAAATTTTAATTAAATAAAGGCGGGAAGCGCATAAAATAGGGCAGGAAAAGCAAAAAAGATGAGAAATAAAATTATATAACAAATTATAAGCGGGAAGCACATATTTTAGGCAGGAAATAAAAATGTTAATTTAATCGATAAAAGCTCGCATTCCGTGCGATGCGATAAATCGGCCCTTTCCCAGCATAACTCTCTTTTCTTTCTCTTTCTCTCTAACCCGCCCTCAACACCAGACAACCTATTTCCCAGCATAACTCTCTCTCTCTCTCTCTCTCTCTTTACCCCACCCTCAACGCCAGACAACCTATTTCCCAGCGTCCTTTCCAGCTCCAGAAAATGAACACACAGTATCTCACCTTCATATTGATCAAACTATAGACAGTTTCATCAGCAAATTTCTGAAAAAATTTCTTGTTAATTTGAATAACTTCAGCTCCGCAGCTTATAAGACTGACACTTGATCCACGCTGGTCTTTCGGTAGGACAGCAAGAAACCCCTGCAAGTAACGTAATATAGATTTAGGATAACGGCAGGGACAGGTCGGATCAATGTGATCGTCCGCGTTTACACAGACTCACACGATATATACACACGTTACTGGTACGGTACGGCCATAGTACAGAATCACCCTTGACCCTATTATCATATGTGGGTTAGGACCGTGAGATGACATCGCCAAGACGAGGGTCAAGGGTCAAGCTTCATGCTTTCGTTTATGAGGAGATTACTGTAGGATATGGAGTCCACTCTGAGAAATAGTATTTTCATATTACCCTGCTATCATATGTGGTGTACAGCAGGCCGAGCAGGGGTCGGCAAACATCCTTGCACTAATGGGCGAATTATACACATTGTCGCCAATTTGCGGGCCGTACTAAAGGCGTCTATACACGCATAGGTAATATCTTTTTTTCCGCGCATTTCGATTATTTGTATTCGTGAATACCAAAAAGGCCACTGATATTCGTTCGGCGAATATTAGAATTACACATTCCGAGTATGCGCATGCGCACAACGGTGGAATTATAACGAATTGTACGTACGATCTGTTTTTATTCGTAGTTGTTCGCGGGCCATAAAATAATGATGGGCGGCCAGGAGGAATTGAATTGAGTGCTTTTGTGACCTCACAGTACATCACGGCACGGTACGCGCATGCAATGCAGGCTTGGCTATCGATGTCCGTACCATCCTCAATGCGTTGGTCGTCTATTGATAGATTTAGCGTCCAGTCTTAGTTTATTGAGAATAGAACATTCACTTATAAATTTTGTTACTCACAAAACTGTCCCCAACTCCGAGGACTTCAAGAGCGACATATACAGGCTGGTTTACTTTGGGGCCATATAAGGAAATGAGGAACGGGGTGCGTTTCATAGGAGTTTGGTTGCGGCAACGGACCTCTTCCTGTTAAAATATAGAGAAGATCAGTGAAGGAATTGATAAAAAACGAACCGTTGAATTATTGATACTATAGTATAAACGGCAAGCTCAGCGGACTTGCGGGCAGGAAATTGCATAATTAGGTGTGATGTCACGAGTTGGAATATCCCCCTTTTTTCCAGGCAGGCTGCGTCCGTGGTCACAGTGTTCCCCATGATCGCAGTGTTCCCCCATGAGCGCAGTGTTTTCCGTGAGCGCAGTGTTCCCCATGATCACAGTGTTCCCCATGATTGCAGTGTTCCCCTTGAGCGCAGTGTTCCCCATGAGCGCAGTGTTCCCCATGAACGCAGTGTTCCCCATGAGCACAGTGTTCCCCATGAAATCAGTGTTCCCCCTGAGCGCAGTGTTTGTTCTCCATGAGCGCAGTGTTCCCCATGAACGCAGTAAAATTGATAAATAGCTTACCTGAATAATGGCTTGTCGTTCTTCTTGAGTTGGGGGGCGAGATAGGGGCGTGGTGAAGAATGTGGAAGGCGGGGCAGTACTTCGTCCATCATCACTTTCTTCTGGATCTGCCAAGATGCAGAACTTAGACAGTGTTTAAACTTGACCAATTATAATTAATATTGAGGCCGATATTTGTGTTTTGCGATTATCGGTATCGGCAGTAAGGAAGTCTACATTGGATATCGCTCCTAAGGTGACACTGCAGATCATTGAGGTCGATATTCATGATTTCGATATTGGGAATCAGCCATACAAAGATTATCATATCGGCCTTGAAAGAACCGATATCGGTCGATATCTAATACCCAATGACTTGGCCACAGTTGACCCAGGCCGACAATGAATCGGGACCGTACCTTCAACAAATCGTTGCATATTTTTCTTTCGAATTTCCTCCAACAGTTTGTTTCTCTCGTGTCTAGCAAGAATTTTTTTAATTCTCTCTGGATCCTCTTCCGGTTCTCCTGGTTTGAGACACTTGACAACTTTGCATTCGCCAGATTTGATTATGTAAAGCCAGTCACATCGAGAGCTGTCTTCCACTATCAGAGTTCCTGCGATATCGCAATATATATGTTTAATGTGTAGAGTGAGGTGTCAGGCAATTTTCAAAGTAGGTACTGTTGTATTCCTAGGCTACAGCGCAATAGATATTCCGATACCCCGATATCAGAGACCTCAAGTACACGCCAATCAAATATATTTACTCACACGATTGCTACATGTGAGGCGATCTTATTACACAAAAAGAAAGTATTCGCCGAAGCAAAGCATCGTGCACAGCAGGTTAAGACACTCGAGGCCGTAATGAGAAATACTCAATGATTAAGGTATCAATCAGTTCGTAGGAATTCACTCTGTAACATGTACTGCCTAGACACAGTAGGCCTAACTGCCATAGCAGCCCGGTTTTCTGATACAGGTTACATAGAACAGTTGCAATGGAACCGATGGCCGATAAATGATACAGAAATGTTTGTTGACGATATCGATACTGAGACTCAATATTGCTTGACTTAAGATGGCCGATAATTGCAAAAATACGAATATCAACCACGGGTCAATAATCTATCAACTGCTAGTCTAACCAGTGTAAGGTATATCTCACCAGGTTTGTAATTCTGCATGGTCCATGCAGACGGGTTTTCGCTCAACTTTTGAAACGGCCAATGATGGAAAACCGGGTTGTTTTTACAGATAACTAAACTTGATATATCCTTCGCTCCTTTGGAAAAGCAGATGTTTTTAAAATCCTGAAATCGATAATATTTGATTTGAGTGACTGCTCAAACTGTGTATCAATACGTCATAATACTACTAACTCCAGGGTGGCTCCGACTCGAAGGTCACATCGGGGCACCCTGTCAATACCAGAAACGATTACAATGTACTTAATACTTTTCTGGTTGACAAAATAAAGTTCTCTCTCTCTGCTCACATGCTCAGTTGGCTAGATGGCTTTGTTTTGGTGTCTGCCTTCTGATTGAGAGGATCCGGGTTCAATTCCTTACCAAGTCAAATCAAAAGACTTTGAAATTGGTATCTGTTCTGTCTCTGCTGTAGTTATGATAGTGAACGGCCTGGTGTACATGACAAAATGCCCTTCACCGCCACCCCCGATGAAGACAACGCTGCTACCACACAATCCATTACTTACATCTCCATAGACAACAAATAATTCCGCAGTGTCTTGGCTCATAACCGTCGCATTTCTTGTCGTCTTCGAAATGATTTCTTCCTCTCCGAAACTGTCACCACGCTTGAGTAACGTCGTAGACATGTGACCGTTTTCTTCTCCATTTGCTACCACTGAAAATAAACAGTCGATACGATATGAGCATCGGTGTTACAAAAATATGTGTCCAATGCGGCATTACTCATGGAGCTACCACGCTCTATATATATTGGTACCGGTAGCTGTATAGGCCTAGCTAGTATTAAGATTAAAGAGACTCCATACATCAGATGATTTCGATGATTGAGCAAAGCCGAGTGAGCACAAACAAACGATTGTTGCGCCTGGTAATTATAAAGGAAATGGCCTATTTTGCTCGTATTTGGCATTACAATGGCTGTCAGCAAGCTTTTACATGAATCTGTTGTGTCAATGAGTGCATGACAGGTCAGATTTACGATCCTCGTCGCTGACATCGTGGCCCATTATGGTGACCGTTATTTGTACTTTGTGATTATCGGTTAGTATCAGCTGTTTGTCAACTGAGGAATTTAAATTCGGAAATCGGCCTCAATAACTAATTTGCAGATAATCGGCCAAATCAACCGATACCAAGATGTTCATGAAGTTTCGATTATCGATATCAGCCATCTGTCATACAAAAGATGCCGATTATCGTATTGACATTGAATAAATCACTATCAGCCTCTAATTTAGATATAGTACCGTATCGGGACAAGTAAATCCAAACTGACTGACACCACTGACACCACTGACACCACACTAGAAAACATTTCGAATGTCAGTAGCCTACACAGTAACAGGTACTGGGTACTTACATCTTCCTGATATGACGTAATAAATGTACATTCCTACGTGACCGGCACGAAGTACAACACGGTTCGGTTCAACTGTTTGCAACCAGGCACACGCACAAAGCTTTTTCTGGACTTCTAACGGATATCGAGCGAATAATTCAACTTTCTGCATCGTCCGCATAATCTGAAAATTGGAGAAAAATTTCACGCCTCTAATCCTAATACAGAGAGAGAAAGATAGAGAGAGAGAGAGGTAAATACTAGGCAAATAATCTCGCAAAACACAGACGTATACACAGTATGGCGGCAGACGAGTTCAAAGAAGGTATACCATAATCTTTAAAACTCATTCATCTGGCTGATTATGCAATAAATTTGGTTTATCACGATTTGAGACGTTTCTTCACCCGGTTTACACCCCCCAGACGACTGCGCTCCAGCCCCCCTTTTTCTATAAACAAGCGCCAGTTGTAACATTGACAACTGACGCAATTGAAGCGGATTAGAAATTTCCCGCGCTCTTTACGGAATCACTCGTCCGCGAGCGCCATCTTACGGAATTTAAAATCTGAATATTTTTTTACTCACATTCGCGACTTCATCTGCTGTCCTTTCGGCAGGATTCTTACGTAACAATTCCTTAATCTTTATAGGCATGGCGTCAACATCTTTCGATTGTCGTCGAAATTTATTCAAATCAAACGTCAGTTCTGGATCGTCTGTGGTTAAGGCTTAAAACAAAATTGCACGTTACGCAAGTACCACACATGCACACGCCCGAGAGATTGATGACCAACTTTTTTTCTTTTCATTATTTTGATCTTTGCTGACGTCAGACTCGCGTAACAATGATTCTTTCAACGCGACCCAGTTGTTTTGCGCCACCGAATGGGACATGCTCCTGTGAGATGGACACAATTTGTCACAACTGCGAGAGGTGGGTCGTTTTGTGATGGAGCGGACAGGAGACAAGGAAAACACGTAGAGAGAAAGAGAGAGAGAGAGTAGAGAGAGAGAGAGATGGGACACTAGAGAATGATGAAGGAGTGGATCTCTTAACTCCGTGGCTATTTCTACTACATATGTGGCGACTCTACAAAATTGTAGAACTACAACAATTGAGAGAGAGGAAGAAATGGGGGCAGAGAGAGAAAGAGGGAGAGAGAGAGAGAGAGTATTTGAACACCGTCACCCAATGCAGCCCCTGCAACACTCTTGGCCTGCCATTGCTAAACCAAACCACCACATAAGAGGCTATAGTTACGCAACAATTGTCTCCTTCTTTGCTATGGCGTTCTTCAGACTAGACGTCAAGGTAACCACAGATCAGCAACTGCTTGGTGGTCGGACTAGAAAGCTTATTATAACACTGCCCACATACTTTTTGCATGCAATGCAGACAGAACTGAGTAGACGGATCACTCTGGCGGCTCTTCTGAACCGGAGGATAGGCTGTAAGAAAAAATTAGGACAGTTCGATTGGCAGAATGGGAAACTTGGGATGGCAATTAAAAAGTCATCATAAAATATTCCAGGCTCAAGCCTTACCCCTGGCAGAGCTGTAACTTTTGGGCCCCAACCCCCCAGACCATCTGGGGGCACAATTTTAACCTCTAAAGGTAGATATTTACCGGAAAAAACCAAAAATTCTAGTATTAGGTTAAAATCTCGAACCTCGCTCATTTATCAGGTACCAGGAACAACGGCGTACTATCAATTAGGCCTTTGGTAACCAGTGGGGGCAGAGCGGGATAGCTACGACCTTAAATCCTGGCTTCCATACGCGTCCATTATAAGGCGACAATAGACTCATTTGAGTATTGACTGGAAATCGGGTTTAGACTCACCGGAATGAATGTTACTTCTACTCTCTCGCCATCGGCAGCGGGATTGGAACTTCTCGCGAACATTGACATCCTCCGCATTCCACTGACCGCATTGCCGAACTTTGATCTCAACTGGCCATGGCCATGGATGTTAGGGATGGATCGGCGACCACTGTCACCTGTAAAATATGGTAATACAGGTTAATAAGTAAACCCACTTCGAGTTTTATGACAAGGAGGGCTATTCTACTAAAAGTGATCCAGCCAAATCAGAATTTGTTGTAAAACTTTGTTGACAAGTTTTCGGACCTCCACTCTTTCGTCAGGTCAGAGAAAGAGAGAGAGAGACAGAGATGGGAATGATGAAGGAGGGGGTCTCTTAACTCTTGTAAAATATGATTAACAAATTCCGTAGCTATTTCTATTACATATATTTCATTAATCGTCCGATATCTTGGGGTATAGTGTTTGATGTTGCTATTGGCCCAAACTAATCTGAACGGAAAACAACACCAAAATACACATTATTGACGAACAATACCTTTTCCTGGCGAAAGTTCTCGAATCGACGGTGAAAGCGCGAATTTAACTCTTCTTCCAGTCGGTGTTGGGGTCGGGTTTGGGCTAGGAGCACTGCTACGACGCGCACTCGGGTGTGGAAGGGGGGTTAGAGGCGTATGTGGGCTGGGCGCCGAAGACATTATTTTCAAATAATACAATATTTCTCTGGATCGAATGATGACGATTTTTATTGTGACGTCACCGCTTTCGTGTGATGACGTCACAATGTCATTGCCGTAACAGTCATTATCGCGGTCCCGCCGCGCGTCGCGTAATCGGACGGATGAAATGTTCGATGGTAATTGTTCGATTCGAATTCGAAAAACGGTTTTTGTCCTCGCTCCGAAGCACAATTTTCATTATGACGTAGACCAGATTATAGAAAAGTCATTATTACCCGATAATCACCTGTTTTGCCTGCTTTGTTACGTGGTTTTCTTCTCTGGCTAAGCATAATTGGAGCGTATTAGGGCCGATACAAAAATCTACTGGCAGTTCAATACTAGATAGCCTGGTATCTTAAAGATTCAGAGGCGACGGCGGAACGGTGACATATACATAATGAAGATCGACCGACATTAGTTTTTTCAAGGCCGATACGATAATCGACCTTTCACATGACAAATGACCGATATCGATAATCCAAAAATTATGAATATCGGCTTAAAGTCGATATTGAGGTCGATATACAATATTGACTTCCTTAATTGACTAAATGCCGATACCGATAATCGCAAAAATACAAATATCGGTCTCGATAAGCGGCCGACCCCTAATGCATAAGGGTAGGTCTACACCCTCTCATCACCTGCCAAAGCTCGGTTCTTCCTGAAGCTGGGACCTCACTAACTGGCCTACTCCGGAATGTTGAGATATTTGCTTAAAAGTATAGCGTAACCATGAATTTAATTTCGCGTCCAGCAAACCTAATGTGTCTACATTTCGGGTGGGATAGCGGGTCGCCCAGACATGATTTGGCATTGATTTTTTTGCTAGATACAACCTCTCTCGGTCGACCTCTCCCCACATGTCAGGGCATTGAGCTGGTAAAAGCTGGAGCCTGACAAACTGACCTAATAAATTCTCACGACGAGGCTACGAATGTAACGCCCACTTCAACGCTCTGACGCTTAAGGTAGATCCTCAACGGCACTTACTCCACTCTAAAAACTCATTTCTCCTTCTTTCACAAAGCCTCACCGTTACGATTACTCAACAATAGTCGTTCAGTTACCCGAGTGGGTTAGACTGTCTGCCTTCTGATCGAGAGGTTCCGGGTTCGATTCCCGACCGCGTCAAATCGAAGACTTTAAAATTGGTATCCGTTCCTCCCTACTTGCCAGTCGGTTTCGCAGAAGTGCAGAGAGTCGTGGTTGTAACAGTGATCCAGGCTATCAACTGGAAGTAATGACACGTATACCATAAGCATTGACCTGGCGCATATGACCTTAGTAGAGTGAAAACGCCATAAATTTAAAATTAGTATCCGTTCAATCTCTGCTTTGCCGTCGGTATCGTGACAGTGTTCTGGTTGTGATAGTGATCTTGACTATAAACTGGAAGTATTGACACGTATACACGTAACTTCATCGCCGTGGCGTACATGACTTCAGCGGTTTAAAATGCCCTAAATCCCAAATAACAACAATAGCCAGTGCCAGCCAAGACACCATGCTCGCCTAAACTTTGCTGCCTATCTCAGTCAACAGCCTATAGGCTGCCGTGTCTCTAATAAGCCAAGCACTTTGATCAATCAGAGTGTTTGCCCTAAGCCGAGTCACAACAGGCTTTATAAATCATACAATAATGGAATTTTCTAATTAAGTCCCCCCCGAACACACAAGGACGCTCCAGAAACCAAACAATGTTCGTATATTACCGTTCCCGTTCATATCAAATCGACCAAGATATTAACCCGTTGCTGACTTCACTCGCATCAAGTATACGAAAACGTTAACCAAGATATTAACACATTACTGACTTCACACGAATCATAGAATAGAATAAATAGTGGAGCCGACGGCGGACGATCCGAAAAGTAATAGATATAATAAGTTACCACAGATTTAACGTCTAGTCAAATTTCATCTATTGATCGCCCGCCATCGGCTCCACCATTATCAAAGCTTTGAAGGCTAGTACCATGCCCACACTAACGGGAGAAATGCGTCAACGATAGGGAAGAAGCTTAATACCAGAATTGGTTGTTTTTTTTTGGGTGTTGGTTTTGTGTGGGTTTGTTTTGTTGGTGTTGGGTGTTTGGCCATTTATCGTCTGATTATTGAGACTAATATCCAATATTGACTTCCTTACTTGAGTAACTACCGATACCGATTATCACAAAAATACAAATATCGGACGACCATCTACAGTACAGTACCACTGGCGATGCTGCCACTTCACAGTAACAAGCCCACACCTACCGCTGGCAATACTAGACACACTGACCTTAGTTTAGATATATTGAGCTACCAAGTTTTCAGTGAACCCGCCAACGACACGCTCGCCAATATTTACCTAACAATAGCCTCCTTCTAACTTTATCTTAGTAACGACTAACAGTATAGACAGTTTGATTAATTGGGTAATATATTATAAGGAGTTTATTTAGACAGCCTCGCTGTAGGAATTACAAGGCACCTTTCTCTTATTCTAGACGTGAGAGAGCTGGGACGGAGGATATCATGGCCAACTTGAGGATATCAAAATGTAGAATCAAATTGTTGTTTTGAATTCATGGCGTTTTCAATCCTACTAAGGTAATCTACGCCAGCTCATTGCTTAGTACCTGTGTCGATACTTCCGGTTTATAGACCAATTGTTGTTCTGAATGGATGGCGTATTCAACCCTACTAAGGTCATACGACTGGTCAATGCTTAGTGCACGTGCCGATACTTCCTGTTTATAGCCCGGGTCACCATCACAACCACAACACCACTCCGCACCGACCCGATATTGACTACAAAGCGGAGTAACGGATTCCAATTTTAAAGTCGGCAGTAACATCTGACGGATGGCAATTACCGAAAAATCATGAATATTGGCCTGAAAATTAACCATTTTGACGACGATATTCAGTGATTATGACTTCACAACAAAGAATTTTCTTTTTGATCTATTACGCGACAGAGGTTTGAATTAAGCCATGAGGCCACACCTTTGTGACCGCAGAATAGCATCCGCGACGTAAGAATGTAACGATTGTACCTACTGTTTCAAAGCAAACGTTCACCAGATCTTTCCCTTTTGTGATGCGCACAATGGTCATTATGAGCTAACAATAACCGGTTGTTAACACCGTTCACGCTACGTTTTAATCCGGTAGCTGTAATAACACTAATCGGACGACCACGTGTGGATTCAAATAAATGATTCATAAATATCAGAGGTGGACAAACACTTGGCTTGTAGCCTGTATTGGGTTCAAATACTGACGATGTGAAAGTGTGCCCCATTCTTCGCTCCGGTGGGGCTGGTACGATTTACGTGACATATACGTTCCCTCGTGACATATAGGTAGCATGACAAACACGGCACTTGCCCACTTGCCCCACTTTTGGTGGCGGTGGCACGATTTTGGAAAGACTTGTGGCGTAATTAGACGTCTCTTACAAGTTCCGCAGTCACTGCTGGACCCAAGCGCACACAAACGAATACCGTCATCGGTGAAATAGTCCGAGTAGTATGTGACGACATCGGTGGTATAGTCGGTATAGTGTATGACGTCATCGGTTGAATTTTCAGAGCACTGCATATGACGTCATCGATGGAATGGTCGGATTAGTTTGTGACGTCATCTTTGGAATGGTCAGAATATTGTATGACGTCATCGGGGGTATTGTGGATATAGTCAGAATAGTCGGTGAGCTCAAAATAGAGACAGCTGAACCGAAAGTATATGTACTAAATAGGCATACCTCGCACTCCAATGACCGCGGTTGGAAGGCTAGACCGCCTCCTTCGGCTGCTTCCGGCGGACCCACTTATGTAATCCATTTCGAGTAAATCACAACTATTTCGATGCACTATTTGCATTACTAAGCTTTCAAAATATATTAAATATTACTTTATATCACCGTCTAAGCTCTATGGTCTAAGTGAAAGCATATACAGTACATAAGGCCAGGTCTAAGCCTAAGTCAAAGCCTACATATCTCTTGTAGTCTTCGTAAGGGTGATACACCACAGATTTAACTTCCAGCCTCGGTTTGTTGAGAAATATAACATTCACAAGATTTTAGACTTCCGCAAAAACCCTTCAACGGTCACGCAATCACCCTATCGCGATAACCAATCTACTGGGGATCACGTCAAGGAATCCATCTTCACCTCATGAAGGAGCGTAGCTCACTAAGCGTGTGATGGCTGTGCTGTCAATAAGTCATGGCTTTACGTTAAATCTGCAGGAATGAATCTTCTTTTCAAAATCTATTAATCGTCCGCCATTACCATCTTCTTCGACGTGAACTACGCCCTAAATAAGCTGGACGTTAAATCTGTAGAGAATTTTCTTTTCAATATCGATTAATCGTCCGACATTGGCTCCACTTCTGTTTGTACAGTATTATCATACCGGACCGCTTTCATGTATCGAGATATTTCAGACTTTTTATAAACTATTCTGAAAACTAGACTGTACTAAGACCATAATGTACTACTCGGCCTTACCTACTGAGCTAAAAATACTTTTTTAAATAAAACGTTTCGATGGTTTGTGGTTATTTTGCTTGGCTTTCCTCTCGTTGCCTTGTGTTTGGCATTACGCCTGTGTTGATTTTAACCGTCTGATGTTCCGAGCTGCTGTTGTGATATGAATTCTAGTACGCCATGTTGTATAGCTGCGTTAAAACTGTGTCGACACTCTCTATATCTATCGTAAGTGATCGCTCGCTATCGGCTACTATCAAAAATATACGCGATTGACCACAGCTGGTTCGGTCTAAGTATCGTCTAACTCAGTTGAATAAATAACGCCCGAAGGAGATAACCCGCCACTCACTATTGTTACGAAAGAATCATTCAAGTTGATTGAAGGATTTGTGGTTTCGATGCTATTATTATTACGAAACAAAGCGACGGATTTTTCTTTAGAACGGGCGATGCGTATTTTCGAAAAATTGTTAACTTCCGAATTCGCGTATGAATGCAACGGCAATGACGTAATAATAGAACTTAATTTAAGGGCAACTGTCGTGGGCTGCCTGTTAACCCTGTAAGAAAAAAAATTAGTAATTCGTCATGAATTGCGCCCATGATAGGAGTCTATTAGCATATTGCGTGTAGCCACGATGACACATGAAGTATCACTTTTGTCTTGGAATAAGTGGGGAAAGCACCCCTGTAGGCACCCCTGTAAGCACCATTACGTGTAGCCACGGTGACACATGAAGTGCCACTTTTGCCTTTTGCCTGGTCAGGAGGTTCCGGGTTCGATTCCCGACTGAGTCATATCGAAGACTTTAAAATTGGTATCAGTTCCTTCCCTACTTGGAGGTCGGTATCGGGGAAGTGCGGAGAGTCGTGGTTGTAATAGTGATCCGGGCTATAAACGGGAAGTATTGACACGTATACTGTGAGCATCGACCCGGCGTAAATGACATTAGTAGGTGAAAACGCCATAAATTCCAAATAAACAAACAACCGCAGTGGTAGTAGGCCTATACAGTATAAATTCACTCACTCACCATTTCTCTTTCAGCTTCAGTAATCCAAGGCAGGCAAATTGAAGTCGTATTATCCAAGCTTTGCAACAAAACGCCCCTTCAAATTATTACACTACGCAAGTTCACAACTAGCCTAAAACCTAACTGCAGGATATATTAAGCACACATTTCTCAATGAGCTGTGAGGTCACTTGGGACGTCACCATTCCCAGTAATATGTGACGTCACATATTTTCAAAAATAAAATTTTACTTCAGAAATTTTCAAAAAATTTAAGACGTCACATTTCTCCAAAAATTCTAGACGTCACTCATTAGAGAATTTGTTACGTCACATCTCTTCACTAACTTGTGACGTCTAACATTGTCAAATATTTTGTGACGCAACATTTGTTTCTGCTCGCTACGGTCATGAACTAACGCGCAACACCCTAATTCTTGTAGAGCCGAGAAAATATGAGGACTCCGGATCGGGCCGAGGTAACATCGACTCGACCAGGCTTTTGTAAATTTTTATTATGATAGCATAATGTTACTTAGTCTTTGCTGATTGTTACGTGTCCAATTACGTCGTTTATTATGGGACGCTCATGTTTTTACGCGTTGACGACACACATATGAAACAAGGCTTTGAAAAGACGATGTTGTGGGTTGATCCATGTCGGCTTAAATATATATTCAGAGCATTTCTTCAGTAAGGCAGGCTTACATTGTGAATTCAGAAACCGTGTCACGCCCCGATAGCTGCGGCTGATTAATTTTTTTTTAATATTTTGAATTTATTTCGTTTTCACCCTACTAAGGTCTTATGCGCCATGTCAATGCTTATGGTATACGTGTCATTACTTCCGGCTTAAACCCGAATCGCTATATCACAGCCACAACACTCCGCCGTCACTGACCGCCAAGTAGAGATGGATCGGATACCAATTTTAAAGTCTTTGAACTCTAACGCGACGCGGCGCGGGTGTAATCAATCAATCAATCAATCAATCAATCAATCAAAGCGGGATGTCCCGAGTTCAATTCCCGACCAAGCCAAACCAAAGACCTTTGGGCGTTAAGCACCAGTAAAAAATTTCTTAATAATAAAAAAAATGGTTCATATACTGTAGAATTGTTTTCGCTGATTCTGGTAATATGCATCATTCGTCTCGAAACCGCGTAAATACATAGATATCGCTCCGCAAAGATTGCAGAATGAGTACGTCGTGTCGTCATATGATCGACCGGACCTTGTTCGTAGAATATTTAATCGACGATTAACTCTCTCTAATCTGGGATGAACTCCTGTGATCGGAGATAGCTCTCTCTAATGAGAGATTGCACATCGAGTAGGCCTACGTTATAACGTCAAGTCACATCACGACGGTACGGGCCTCGTCATAGGGGGGGTGTTTGGCAGTCGGTATCGAGAGGGTCGTGGTTCCTGGCTACCAACTAGAAATATCGACTCGCTTGATATAAGCATACACTTGCCGAATGCTATCACGGGTGGCTGTGGTCCGGCCTACAGATCGCGTATTAAGCATTGACATACGGAATTTAACACGGACTAGCGCTTAGCACCCCATCCTAACAGTCGCTATGTAAGCTGTCACACCGCCCTGTTGCCGTAAGACCTCACTACCGCCAGCTAAGTGTAAGACGACAATTGGACGTTTGCTTGTATTTCAAAGCCTTCCTACGATCAATATAACCCTATAGCGACAACTAGCGGCAAGTAAAATTCACGCAGACATCAATGAAACAATATTTCAAAAACGTAATGCACCTTGACCGTTTCGGGTTTATTGAAGAATTTAGCGGGCGGACGATAAATAGATAACATTCACCGTAGATATAACCTTCACCTGATGAAGGAACGGAACTCTGGAAGCTTGTGAATGTTATAATTCTCAATAAACCGAGGCTGGACGTTAAATCTTTTTTTAAACTCCCATACACAGAAATTGATAACAAACTAGGTGGCTACACATATATAAAACTATGAAAGACTGCAGAAAAAAATGATTACTTGGTCACAATACCATTATTTCCAAGCTGAATTTCCACGTCCAGAATTTGTCTGTGATAATTCTGATGTGTAATAGATAGTCAATTAAAAGTCACGACAGATATAACGCCCACCGTCTCCAGTGAAGGGGGCGGAGCTCTAAAAGTTTGTGAATTATCACAGACAAATTCTGAACATGTTAGCCATAGGTACAAGTTACTACATTGAAATTATAATCGAAGATATCCATATTTCAGGATTTATGTTAAAACACTGCGGATCTTTGTGTTGTAAATAATGTGTGCATTGTGAGGTAACAATTTGCTTAGATGTGGTGACTCTACAAAATTGTGGAACTACAGCACTATTATTACAAAATGTTGAGATTTTAAGATAGCACACACGCTGCTCACCCCCCACCCCCAACTACCCATGGATAGGAGACTGAATTGCAGGTTCTCTCTCTGATTATTGACAACCACAAAATTTCCAAACTTCCCTTGGGGGTCTTTCTGGGGGTTGGGTGGCAGTGAGGAGAGCGCGCCGTGTCAGCACCTTCTATTCTATTCGCTACAAATACAAAATCAATCATTTGAAGAAAATCTGTGTTGGCGATCTCGAGTTCAAAGGTTAAGCGTTCGGGGTTCTTTTCATGATAGCGATGTCTGCTTCTACCATGTCTTTGACAAGTTCTTCGAATTTGATTCGTGGTTCCCATCCGAGTTCTTTCTTAGCCTTTGTTGCATCACCAAGCAAGAATTCGACTTCTGTTGGACGGTAGTAACGCGAGTTGATCTTCACTCTGACAGTCCCGTCCGCTTTGTCAAATCCAACCTATGAATGAAACAAGAAAATTCTATTTCCGAGTCCAAGTCTTTCGAGTGATGTTTGTAAAAACCACAGTTAAAAAATTCCAAACCCCAATGCATAGTTGAGTAAAGTTGAGTCATTGACTCAAGTCAAGTCAAGTAATCCAGACAATGGGATTCAAGTCGAATCACCCAAACAAGGCAGAGCCGAGTCTCGACTCAAGTCAACGCCTTCAATATTTTGAGTCACCTGTCAAGTCGAGTCTTTCAACCTGATTAACTCGAGTTGTCACAACATTGGGAAGGTTGGGTCTTGACCTTGAGTCAAGTTGAGTCATCGACCCCAGGTGACTCAAGTCAAGTAATTCAAGTTATTGACTCGAAGCAAAACGTTGCTTTCTTGATACTATAGTTACAGTTACCAATACGAACCTCGTCCGTTCCTTTTCCTCTCCACTCAATCTCGACATTGATGATTTTGAAAGCTTTCTCAACGAATTCTCTCACACTGTGCGTCTCATTGGTAGCCAACACGTAGTCGTCGGGCCTAAAAAATGGAAAATTACTTCAATAACCAAACGATATCGTAAAGAAAATTCCCCACAGATTCGACGTTCAGCCTTAGTTTATTGAAAGCTACAACATTCACAAGCTTTCCGAACCTCCAGACCAAGTGTGGTGCAGAGGTGCAAACGACAGATCATGTCATCCACTTATGTAAAAACCACCCACAGGTTTGAAGAACCTGGGAGAGGCAACCTAGCGTTGGCCTCTGGCCCTAAGAGAGCGAAGATAAAGATGGAGATTTCAACCTCACTCCTGGTGTAACTGGCCTCACCCGTATCGTTACACTCACTTGTCTTGCTGTAACATGAGCCACATCCCTTCAACGTAGTCTCTGGCGTGGCCCCAATCTCTCTTGGAGTCAATGTTGCCCAATTCCACATATTCTGGAGAAAATATTAAAGTGGACAGTGTTACACAAAGTGGCGTTGAGTCTTGGGTGTGGGACTTCGCCTAATTTGGTCAGTTAGTGTTCAGTTCAACTCTACCGATGTCTTATGTAAAACACTCTGTACCAGTAATGTTCTCAGACAAACTATTATTCATCTAGAGGGTCAGATCATAGACGGCCATGTCAAATCAAGTCCTAGCTATTCCACTCTCTCTCTCTCTCTCAGATTAGGCTCATTTCACCTGTCCATCGAAGGACAATATTTCTACAACCCTGGCTACATGGAAACAATACCTTAACGACAAAGGGTGGACAAAGATATGAATCTCTCTTTTTCTCTCTCATCCATATTCCATACCTTGTAGTCCGAGATGTATCTTGGCGACGCTTCGTGAGATCTTCCTCGTGACAAAATTGAAGCCTCTACGGGGACTTTCATGATTAAACAAGATACCGCTGCATGCGAACATGTTGTACGCTTCGCGATAATTAACCGTTATCCAATGAGCGTAGAGTTTTGCCGCAGCGTACGGAGAACGAGGATAAAATGGAGTTGTTTCTTTTTGAGGGATTTCTTGAACCTAAGCAGTAAATTGCATGTATTGATCTCTTTCTCTCTCTCTACCTGTTCTCTAATTCAAACTGTGGTGACACTCTCTATATCGATCGTCCGCCATCGGCTACTATCAATATATTGCTATAAATTCGTCTGGACGTTAAAACTGTGGTGACACTCTCTATATCTATCGTAAGTGATCGTCCGCCATCGGCTACTATCAATATATTGCTAGAAATTTGACTGGACGTTTAAACTGTACCCTTGTGACAAGCTCCCAAAACAGAGTGATACAGACACACAAACATACATACCTTTCCAAACATTTCACTTGTTGACGCCTGATAGAACTTGACTTTGTCAGTCAAACCGCAAGTTCTGACCGCGTCTAAAATCCGAAGAGTTCCGAGTCCGTCGACGTCAGCCGTGTATTCGGCGATTTCGAACGATATTTTGACGTGACTTTGAGCAGCTAGATTGTAAATTTCTTGGGGTTGGATCTAAGGAGAGATTTGGGGTAATTTAGGTTCGGAGTTAAAAGCTGGAAGAGCCAGTTTATGGCTCGTGCGAATCAGGGCAACGGAGGGCATCAATTTTATTGTCTTTGGTGTGATGTGACTGGGATTTGGTCACCAATACCTTGACTGTTCCGTCACCATCCCTGTTCGAATGCCTACCCGGTCCGACCCTCTCGGGTTGAAGACCTGGAGTTCAACTCTCACCTGGCTTATAATTTTTACTAAGCAAGTGCTGTCCGTAAGGTCTCCGTAATGCAGAATCATTTTCCCCATCTTGTGGGTGGCTCTGTCCGCGTACATATGCTCGATTCTTTGAGTATTCGGCTGACTCGCTCGTCTTATAATGCCGTGAACCTCGTAACCCTTTCCGATAAGAAATTCAGTGAGGTAAGACCCGTCTTGGCCAGTTATACCTATAACAAAGAATGATATTTTAAAATTTTGGGAGTAGTTTTTCATCCACAACAACGCCACTGGCTTTATTTCCACACTTCGTTAATTTTCGTTTTCGACGTCTGGTGCCAAAATGGCGTTGAAGTGAAAATGTTGATGTAAAATATTTATACCCTCTTACCTGTGAGCAAAGCAACCTTCGTTGACTGTTTTTCAGTTGGCTCACAGGCACGACCATTCTCACCATCACCAGTCTGCATTTTTCTATCAGGTATATATATACCTTATACTAATAATTAGCTATAAAATATCTAGAAATATATAAAACAAACTATAGTATCTATGATCTGTTCAGCTATAAAGAATCCTTATACATTTGCATTATTGTGTTTGATCTGACGCCCACAGTGTTATTTCATAGACGATATATTGACTACGTGTTAGTGGGTAGGTGTGAACTGTGAAGCCACGTCCGCACCGTCAATTCAGAAGCAACGTACCGTGTTTATAATCGGAAGATACGCTTCAGTAATTATGGCTCATCTCAATAATTGTTTTAAAAAGCCGCGTGGCGGAAGTGCGTTGGCATATTTTTAATCCGCAAGCTGGCGCAAAAGAGTCATTTATTGTTCGAGATAGTTACATGGACTCGGTACTTGCGTAGGCGTGTCTAGAATAGGCTTATTGGAAGAGGGGGGTATCGAGAAACAAAATTTGTGAATCTCCTCTCTCCAATATATTTTTCTTAACGCAACACACAACGCTACCCTGATCAGAGATATCTATATGTCTAGATATCCCTGCCCTGATGAATGAATGAATTGAATGAATTGAAATGTGGCGGGATAGGAATCTACAGCCTGTTGCGTGTTACCACACACACAGGAGTAGGATCTCTGTCTCAGTTCTAAGTAAATAAAACGAAGTAGGGCTTAAAAGCAGAACTCAGGGCTGAATTATCGAGGTATAAGGTCAATATCACTAGTTTCTCACCCTAGCAACAAACTCTAACAGACCCCACGGGTCCGAAAGATCTGAAAAACTAATCCTTTGATAGTAATCTGGTAAGATTTCGTTCAAATTTAAGTTACATTATATCCTCACAATCCCATGTTTAAACCTTGTATGTCATCATAGTGAATTTAGAGATTTACATTAATACGTCATACAATATCGATCTCTCAAGCATTGTTACATCAAAGAAAGATATAGTAAAAGTTATAAGAGATATGTAAAAGTATATTTATTCTCTAGACTCAGTAACATAAAATCTACTTACAGATATTGTTATGACAAGGGTTTCAAAACGTGATCATATCAAATGTTACGAAGCCACTGTGGCGTGGAATTTGTGGGAATTGTGACGAATAATGTCACTTTTATGATACTTCCCGCCTATAATTTTTAAAATTTCCTGCGAAAATATTCGAAGCGGCGCCGTATTGTTGTAGGCATGCATTGTTTCTTTTCGTTTGTTTAGCTTTGTGTAATGTTATCCATTTTTTCTTTTAAGAATGTAACATATTTACAGCATGTGTACCCACCTGTTTAGGAAAATAACAGAGCCGATCGCGCACCATCCAAATAGTAACAGATAGAATAAGTCAGCACAGATTTAAAGTACAGTCAAATACAGTACAGAATACAGTGGATTATAGACGACAAATTTGGGAGAATTACCCTACTGTAGTAATAGATAGAATAAGTCATCACAGGTTCAACACTCAGTCCAGTTAATTAGAATATAATTCACAAACTATTGAATGATTGCCCTACTATAGTATTAAACAGAATAAATCACCGCAGAGATATTTAAATTTTTTTACTAAAGACCTTTAATAACTCGTTTGTGAGTGCATAATTACTAGTTTTGAAGTACTATGACATCACATTCACTTGAAAATTTTACTTATGTAAAAAATTCAGAAGACATTTTTCGATGCAGAAGACACTTCTGCGAATTTATACTCTGGTGGTGAAATTTGTGGTAAAAACGGTAAAAACGAGGCTGATATGCCAGTAATTATAGTTTCGGATAAGACTGTATTTATCACGATACTTTATACACAAACAAAAACTAGGTCGCGGTAGCTAAACAGCGCAACAAGTCTTCCTACAAGAGCAGGAAACGTATTAACGCAAAATAGAAGCTAGGCGTCTCAATCTCTTCCGATGTCGCCTTTTTCTTTTCTTCTGACTAGACGTCAAGGCAGTCACTCTGTGTTTCTGTGTGGCAACACGCAAATTGTTACACATTCCTGTCATTTTACTAATTTTCAGATCAGTTAAGAGTGAGTGACGGAAGGAGCGAACCGACTAAGACATACCGTAGACTACTTTAGCACAACTACGTTTTCTGTCGTTAAGTGTGGACTGCTTGATCCGTATTTTAGTGTCACCTGTCAAGGTTGTCAGGACAGTCCTCTGCCTCATTTGCTTTTACTTAATCTGATAAATTGATCACGCGATCACTTTTTGGTCAAAAATTCATGAATTTGACACAAAACGGAAATATTTGAAATTCAGCGTTCACGCCTTTTCAAAACAATGGTTTCAAATTTCGTTATTGTTGACGAATCGTGATTAATCAACCGTGACGTTAGTTGAAAATTCAGTGCCAGTGAAATTCAATATCATTGAGCTTGAGCAGTGCCCCGTGCCCATGTTTGTTCACCCTCCGTATTTCATCCTGATCCGGGTCGTCTGAAAGAGAGAGAGAGAGATGTTATGTCATTGACAAATCTTTCGATCTAGCTCTCTCGACATAATCCGATAGAGCGATTATGACGAAATAAGGAAATCGTGGTAAAGTATTATTTATGACGAAACAGTAGGTTTTGTTTGGGTTGTCTTGTCAATAAACTGAGTGAGGCGGATTACGGACGAGAAGAACAGTTTGGCGGCCAAATGAACAACAGCGTTCGCCGTACTATGCCGTAGACTGTGTCGGGTAGATCTGTCAGAATATGCTTATAGAATGTTGATTTCAGGTGTAAGGAAGTGTGGCAAACGTTGTAGGAGGTATGTAGAGATTGTTCGTGTTGGATTTGCGGCCCTTTCGACTACGTGTAGGTCATTCACGCCATGTCAACGTTAATGGCAGGTGGTAGCCTATATCCTGGATCACAACCGCCCCAACCCTCAATGTCCACCCACTAGGCTGTAGATTAGGGGTCGACCGATTATCACTCCGACTGATTATCGAGGCCGATAATTGTATTTTTGCGATTATCAGTATCGGCGGTTAGTCAAGTAAGGAAGTAAATATCCTATATCGGTCTCAATAATCGGACGATAATCGGTCTAATATTGGCTTTTGGCTGATTATCGAGGCGGATATTCATGATTTTTGGATTTTCGATATCGGCCATCAGTCACGTGAAAAAGCCAATATCGGTCAATCTCTAATACTCTCCTCCTGTTAGCGAGAGTTTGAAACAATCTTAAAACTTCAAATTGATATGAACCGTGCGGACATGGGCTTGGAGAATGTACTGTAAATGACTTGTTTCAAATGCCTTTTGTAATTGATACTGTCGCGCAGACGTACTGAAGGCTTTGAGAAGCCACTCACTCGCCTTCTAACGCTTCGTTCTATATAACCCGGATTTTTACTTAGGTGTAGACCAATGATCTTTGGATGTTAATATGAAAGTGTTCAGTTAGACTATGTCGGGAATTATAATTCTGATTATTTGATTGATTGATTGATTGATTGATTGATTTAAAATTCGCGGCGTTGCAGAGAAAACTGAATTTGTGAGTTCAGATTATGATTAGGAGCGAGAGTAGCGAGAGTAGCGAGGGAGGGTGTCAAAGCGGATTAGCGCAATTGTCCGGCAAGGCTGCCTATGGAGAATTGATCTGCTGCTCACGGCATTAAAATATGAGCAGTTTAGTGTAGGTTTTGGATTAGTCAGTCTAGCGTCCCTACGTGGCCCGCGTGTGAGATTGCCAAGGCTTACGTATGGAACGTCACGCGTTATGAGATCCACGCAAGGTTTTGTTAGGAAAACACCTGGCCCGTGTACATTGTACATCTTTGCTACAGATGCTCCATGAAGTATCGCACTCACGTGGGCCCAGTTATGGCCTGAGTAGGACCGTAAACAACCCAAACACGGCCACATATACGCGGGCCAGTGTTGCGTTTGCATACCCTTAACCATACATGGGCCAACCAAGGCTATGCGAAATTGCAACCTCGCCGTACGTAGATTTCAGATTGGGACGAAGTAGGATGATCCACAGTCACTCTGTACAGCTTCGAGCCCGAATATTTTACTTACAAAGAGAAGAATATGTAGGTCGTTGGTAGTTGCGTCATCTACCTCTTGTAAAATTGTGCCGACAGTTTATTTATGACGGGGATTATAGTATTATGACATCACCGATTTCCACACTTTATTTATGACGGGGATTATAGTAATTATGACATCACAGACTCTCTGCGACCACAATCGTTGTTGTCTGCTCGGAGTAATTTCGAAGTAAATATAATTATGATAAGGTTTTGTTGATATTTTTGGCTTGATTAACGGTTCTGTGTCAAAAAACGGGTTTTTATTTAGAAAATTGACGCCCTAATTTAACGTAAAGTGTCGACTCTTATCAAAGATTTATTTGTTTTTTGATATTGAGTCCAAATTTTGGCCCGACATTTTTTGTAGTAACCCCGACGATTTGAGAAATATTTGCGGCAAACAAATGTAATTTTGCGGGCCGGAGTGAGACATTTTTGTGGGTTTAGAGATTTGGTTGACCCAAGATTGATTGCGTGCACGGACGATATCATGTGCGCTATGATTATTTCTGTCCACCATCTGATCGGAAGGTCCCGGGTTCGATATTCTCGGGGAAGTGCGGTGGGTGATAGTGATCCGGGCGATAATCCGAAAATATCGACACGTGTACTAAGCGTGCCATGAGCTCGGCTTATACATTACATCTATCGTAAGTGATCGTCCGCCATTGGCTACTATCAATATATTGCTTTGAATTTGGGTGGACGTTAAAACTGTGGTGACACTCTCTATATCTATCGTAAGTGATCGTCCGCCATCGGCTACTATCAATATATTGCTAGAAATTTGGGTGGACGTTAAAACTGTGGTGACACTCTCTATATCTATCGTAAGTGATCGTCCGCCATCGGCTACTATCAATGTATTGCTAGAAATTTGGGTGGACGTTAAAACTGTGGTGACACTCTCTATATCTATCGTAAGTGATCGTCCGCCATCGGCTACTATCAATGTATTGCTATAATTTGGGTGGACGTTAAAACTGTGGTGACACTCTTATATCTATCGTAAGTGATCGTCCGCCATCGGCTACTATCAATGTATTGCTCTGAATTTGGGTGGGCGTTAAAACTGTGGTGGTGGCACTGTCTATCGTAAGAGATATCCCGCCATTGATTGACTAACTGTTGCTATTATCAAGATCTTAGATATGATACCTGTATGTACCTAAGTTCATGTGGTTATGAAATCGAAGGTGCGATGAGTGCACCCGAGAAACCCTCATAATATTTCAAGGTTTGCGGCGCCAGGAAACAAACAAATACGGCGCCGAGTCTCGAAAGTTGATCTTGTAGAGATTGTGACAAAGTTTCAATTGTGTTTGTCATATATGAACATTCCATCTTCACCTGATGATGGAGCCGTTGCTGTTTTGAATTTCTGGCGTTATCTACCCTACTAAGGTCATGTATGCCAGATCAGTACTTAGTACACGTGTCATTACTTCCGGTTCAAAGCCTGGACCGATATTGACGGGACTCATAAATACTCATAAATGTCAAAATATTAGGATATAATATGTCATCAAATATTCTAGGCGACATTGAAATGGCCCTGATATCCCTCTGGCAAATACTTGTCAATATTGGTGTCCACAAGCTTGGCGCCAGGTTGAGGTTGGCACAGTAAATATACACGGAATATGGCGACAATTAGCCTGGTCCGTGTGACGTAATAAAACAATGCCGTAGAGTCGTCTGTTACGGAATAATAATAAGCACTCCGACGACGGTTGATCCGTTAATGGCATTTTTCAGTTTGTAAAAGGTCAAAGGTTAATATCCTTGAAAAGCTTTTGTCGGCGTATAAGTTTTTGACTGTAGACGTTTTATTTGCCATCCCAAGGTTAGTGGTGATTTGAATTTATGGCGTTTATGAATACCGTAAAGAAAATGAACCTCATATTTAGAGCCAAACTTTGCTATATTGAGAATAACATTCACAAGCTTTCGGAGCTCCGTTCCTTCATTAGTTGAAGAACCCGGAATTCACATTTTCGCCGGGTAGTTAAGTATCGTCGATGTTATTGGGCTTGATAAAATCAGTCGATTCTCCAATTGAGTTGAAACACATTTCAACTGCATATTGAATTGAATTCACTGATTATTGAACTCGATATTCATGATTTTGTTCCCACACCAGTGAGGCTGGGAATTCGGTTATTTAAAATATACCAACGTCGTTCGATCTCAGGCAAAAACGCGCCCATCATTCCATTCTTTAATTGATGGCTTCCGCATTGTGACGATTCGATAAAGCGCATTATGTTGACATAAGAGCTGTCGTCAGAAAACTGCACAAATGTCACGAATTCGTGGCGAATTCCTTCAGAAATCACGTGCGGTCTCGCCCAGAAAGTGAAAGGTAAACACGATAATAGTTTGTCAATATGCTTACAGACCGATACCGCTACGCGTTGAACATCACACGACCTCTTATGTCATATCTCTCTCTCTCTCTCTCTCTCTCCATAAACGATCTAGAAATAGTAAGGCATTCCAGAAAAGTGAGAGAGAGAGAGAGAGATACCTCAACTAGATTGATTGTAAATTTGCTTACAGACTGATACTGCTACGCCTTGGACATCTCGCGACATCTTACGTCAGCGTTTTCTAGCAGTAAGCAGTGTAGAAATGGCGCCGCGAATTCATACACATTCCAGAAGAGAGAGAGAGAGAGAGAGATGAGAGAGAGAGATAAAGAGATAGAGAAAGATAGATATTGGACGTCGTTCCCAAAGCACATTTACTCACGGGAACGGGGCTCTCAAAAGATTTCAATTTTGTTAGATCTGATACTCGAGCCTTTTCTGAATATACTGAGTCTTCACGTTGCGAGTTTGGTGCAGGAGAGCAAGCCATTCCTGTACAACATAGAATTCACCACTGGACGAGGCCACCAAGGAGTGACTGTGTGGCAGAAATAATCCGCATTTCAGATTTAACAAAAAATCAAACGTCCGGACTTAAAAATCGTAGCCCTTAGAGAGAGAGAGGTCGCTTTGACGTCTAGTCCGAAGAAAGCTATACGAAATATAGACGTTGACTTTGTCGTTACGATATACTATCTATCTATACAATACTATCTATTAATCTAACATGCACTTCTACAGTTATTGTAGTCTATATGATATATATATTTATCTGAATATGCGACGAAACGCTTTGCGTATCGGTTTCGGTGATAACCGCACAAGTAAGGGACTTCAACATCCACTTGAAGGGAAATATTTTCATAATTTTACATCGGATTTATCAAAGACATTTACCCGCCAAAATGTATCAAATTTTCGGCAGAAATTTTGGATATATTCCCGATATCATCACGCACTCAATGCCTTCGTGTTTGTATATCTTATCGCGGCCGTGTCTGCAACGAGAGCGAGTGTTGGGACTCTTGTCATAGGTAAGACATCGGCTTGATTTTTCAACTTCCCCGGCAAAGATGGGTGTTAAGTGAGGCGCATCGCAGCTCCTATACCCCGTCAATTTCACGCGGACCTCCATAAGATCTATGGGTGGGTGACATAAGAGAAACCTCTCACGGGCCACTGTACAGAGTTAGCCAGTTGACCTTTTGAGGGTCTTCCGAGACCCCCCATAGCCACATAAATGAATACCGCACTCCGTCATTCGCGAACAGCAATTACTAAGCAACCACAATTGATAACGAGAATCCGTCGACACGTCCCGCATGTTGCATTGTGGGTCCTCACGGCCACGAAATTTTACCTCACACCCCTAAACCATAATATCCACCACTGTGTACCAATAGCGTAAGATCAAAACACAACCATCTGTTTTACATACAGGTCAAGATATGCAATGCAAAAACGAAGGAGAAATTGTCGCGGTCGACTTCCTCACAGACAACCCTTGCTACAGATGCGTTTGTAGGGTGAGTCTCTAATCGTGTTGTGGTTGTTTTGAATTTATCATGTTTTCAACCCTACTAAGGTCATGTAAGCCAGGTCAGTGAGTTACCGTATACGTGTCAATACTTTCGGTGTATAGCCCAGATCACTATCCCAACCGCAACGCAACGCACTATCCCGGTAGTCAGAACTGACTGCAAGTTCGTGATTAAGTTAATTAAGTGGCAGGTATCGTATCGGCTTTGAAAAATCGACATCGGACTCTAAATAGCAGTGCTAAGCCAAAAAGCGACATTATAAATCTTTGACGAGCTACAGTTGAACCTACAATATGAACACATTAGCACGTTTGAAAGGGTAACGCTTGAATAAACATCATTGTTACCTCACTTTAACAATACGTTGAATCGGCACGTTCAAATATTTTATGCTACCATCGGTCAGCATTGTAACGTGACTTTGTGTGACAACATGATTGACAGGTTCGCACGTTAAAAGGCGTTACTGAAGCGGACGTGTTTACCAGCTGTCATCACCGTCAAATCGCGCTGTGGCTTAGTAGGGATTTAAGGGATTTGTAAATTGGTAAATCTGCTTTAATGTAAGCCTCTTAACGACCCCGTTTGATGTATCGCTACATCTACATGTTTGTGAAAGTTAGAAGGTTTCAGCAATTGTCCGTCTGTCCTCACGTTGTTGCTTTGAATTTATGGTGTTTTCAATCCTACTAACATCATATACACAAGCTCAATGCCTAGTTTACGTGTCAATACTTTCGGATTATCGTCCGGATTACTATCACAACCACAACTCTCCTGACTACCCCGATTCTGACTACGCAGTCCACATCGATTACGGACGATTAATAGATGTCGTATTCTCAACTCTGGTGAATGTTTTAATTCTCAATAAACTAATTCGACTGGGCGTTAAATCTGTGGTGAATCTTCTTTACGATGGGATCCCCCATCTGACTACGTATGTAGGGTAGTTTTTACCTGGGGAAAGAATGTTATAATTCTCAATAAACCAAGGCTGGACGTTAAATTTAGCCGACGAATCTACTTCACGATGTGTGAATGTTATAATTGTCAATAAACCAAGGCTGGATGATAAATCTGTCGTGAATCTTCTTAACGATATCTGTTTATCGTCCGCCATCGGCTCCACTATATTCTCTGATATATCGGAAAGACAATTCACCACTAACGTTATAATTCTCAATAAACCAAGGCTTGAGTTTAAATCTGGAGCGGATCTTGTTTACGATATCGAAAAGGTCTGTTTTTTGTAGCAAACTCATTAGTTTTCGTAACTAGACTTCAGCTATTTAGAATTACCGGTAACAATTCTTAATCCTGTTACGGAGGCAGTTTGTGGTTATTACTCTGTAAGCCGTCTCCTGTTTGTTAAGGAACAGTAAAAAACTCACTCATGTTTACCATATAATTTAGTAGCTTAATGGACTATAATTGCGGCTAACGTCTTTGGTTTTATTAAGTAAAACGTCATTAGCGGATAGACAAATTAAGTTAGTTTGTGGCTAATTAATGTTTAGACTGGTTAGACATGTATTTAAAAGGTTTTGGTGAATTGCATTGTGGGTATAGTTCTGCGAATTATGATCTTATCAAAGCTTTGATCAGATGCATTGTGGGTGATACCCCGCCGAATATATTGCTATAAATTTGGCTGGACGTTAAAACTCTGGTGACACTCTCTATATCTATATCGTAAGTGATCGTCCGCCATCGGCTGCTATCAAATATATCGCCGTAACTTTGGTTGGACGTTAAAACTATGGCGTTCCAAGCCGACTGCTAATGACACCACATAAGTTTCAATACTTAACTTTTTAAGTGAACCTTAAGCACCTAAACATCTCAAATGTTGGTTTGTTGCTTTGGAAAATCATGCTTTTATCTGGTCTCCACTTGAGTTCAATAGGCTATTAATGAAACCACAGACTTGCCTTGAGCTTGATGTTAACATAGAAGATATGTATCATCGCACTGCGTAGAATGTATCAGACCAACGCAGTCCGCTTGAAGGAATTTGGAGTTTTGCCCCTGCTACTAATACCAGGCAGCAAATTTGAAATTCGACCCAAATCCACCCATTACAAGCACTTCTACACCCAGCTGAATGCGACGCGAAGTTGCGACTCTCAAAGCAAAAAGATAAGGTTAATAAACATATTGATTGATATGTATTTCCATAAAGCCGTGAATCACGTGATTAATTCAAATATACATGGAGGACGATACGACAATTAAGTCATTGAATCAGTCCCATTAAGAATCGACAGTGGAATGCAGTAATCAGGATATAGCAAGGTTCCATCTTGCGTACGTACGTTCCAGAGTACTTGGGGCTGGAATAGTCCCCACAAATCCAGACATAAGATAACTCCACAATACAATCCCACGCTTCATTTTATCTTTGCGGGAAATGTACTTCCGCGCTCAAAATTTTGAAACTATTCAGCTTTATTGTGACGTAACCCGTTTTAATCTATGAGCACACAATATCATTTCGATCAAAACATTGTTATCAAACAATTCGGAAACCAAATCGTGAGAACTGTGTTATGCTACGGCTTTCTAATTTCGAAAAATAGTGGAGCCGATGGGGGACGATCCGAATAGTTATGTAGATACAATGATCCACAAACTTTCGCAACATTACCCTACTATAGTAATAGATAGATAGGGTCACCACAGATTTAACATCCAGCCCAGTTTATTGGAATATAATTCATAGGCTTTCGGAGATTTACCCTACTATAGTGTTATATAGAATAATTCACGGAAGATTTAATATCCACTTCAGTTTATTGGAATATCATTCACCGGAGTTACGCTTCTTCACTTTCAGTACGGAAGCTTGGAGGCAGGGAAATGGTGCGCTTTCATGCTAAATTTTCGAGAAAAGTGCTAAAATTAATGAATTGCGGAAGGAAATACTAGAACTTGCGAAATTGTGCTCTGAAACGGTGCATTTTGACACTAAATTTTCGGGAATAACTGTTGAAATTAACGAACTTGAATTTAGATTGTCAGCTGTCTGTGGCCACCCAAGGAACTTCAGTTTCTGAAAGAAATACTGAGTAGAACTTGATGAAAATTATGACATAAATTTTATTCACAAAAAATTTATGTCAAAGTTCTTTTTAAATTTGACAATAATTTAAACAAAATTTATAAATCGTTTATAAATCCTTAAAAATCCTCGGATTTAGTTAAAAAATGGAAGAAAGTCGGCGCCAAAATCCGCGACAACATTTACCACATATCAACCGACTTGTCTCGCGTCGCGACAATACAAAAACAAACAATGTAAACTCAACGAATCCGCGAGAATTCAAACCCTAACCCAACTGTATTGAATATGTTACTGTAAAAGATATTCACCGCAGATGTAACGCCTTGACTTCATTGAGAATGACATTCACAAGTTTTCGGAGGTCCATTCCTTCATCAGGTGAAAAGGTCGTAAGGGCATGTTAATTATCGGCGTACAGGTCCTAAAAATTTTAAACATCCAGCGTTGGTGTATTGAGAGTTATACCATTCACAAGCCTTGGGTATTAATATCGGGCTAGTGTAATTGTGATCCGGGATATAAACCGGAAGTATTGACATGCGTACCGTTAGCATTGACCAAGCGTATGACCTTAGTAGGGTTGAAAACGCCATAAATTCAATCATTGATTTGGCATACATGACTTGTTTGTGCTCGTCTCAAATTACTGCGCCGCCAGGTCAGGTGGTTAGTTCTCATCTGCATCTATGGTGAATTTTCTTTACAATATCTATTGATTGTCAGCCATCGACTCCAATATATTGTAGATTTTAGACTGGATTTTGTACCCCCCCGCCCCTGGCCACAGAGAGATCGCGCAGCATGCTACAACCTAGAGGATTTGCCCTGGCATTTACCTCGACTCGGTATCCATTGTGGACGTGCCTGGGAAGTCGCCGACGAATGACCACCCAAATTGTTGATTAAGATGTACACACAAGATAACATCTGTTACATCACAAACGATTTTACAAAGCAAATGACCAATCGTCTTGCTTCGCGTTTCGCGGCGTCGAAAAGTCGAATATATTCAACTCCGTGAAATCGTAGAAAACAAACAAACCAAAAACATCAATAGAAAACGAGTCGTATTGTTACATCACAGAACGTACTTATGCCGTGATAGTGGCGTCATAGTGAGACATCAGACAAAAATGGCGGGGATTCAATTTGTATTTTAATTTAAATGTAAACAAACGGCGGTTGGGATTGTAGGCCTATACATTGGACAAATTTGGTCCCCTGTTGAGCTGCGTAGGATATAAATGAGATATACGTTTAGAGCCTAATAACTCTATACTGGGGGTCTCATTTAGCAGTCTAACAGGTTAATAGTCTAACGATGTGTGGTATAACTGATGCCTGCTGTGCGGGCCCAAATATAGGAGATGATTCATCGTTCACAAATCCAAAGTGTGGCGTGCGCAGAATCAATTCGTGTGAAAAGTACCCGCGGTAGAAATCGATAACATGTTGCCACGCAAACACACACACTAAGCTTCCACCACATGTTAGCCGCTCAGTAAAATGCGAGGAAAGTACCGCGAGTACGGGTTGTTGCCTAAGAAATAAGAAAACGCCGTGGAGAGTCTGTTTGTAAACCTAACGCCTTTTCTTTCCACGACAGGGTGGCAAAGTGCGCTGTAGTTCCATATGCGGGGAAGAAGCGAATTGTTACTCTCCCCAGAAAAGTGATGATGACTGTTGTCCGAAATGCTTGGGTAAGTACCAGAGTTTGAGTACCTCAAAGGCCCCTACGGCAATCGGCACTGTGAAGTTGGTCGAAAGGTTTGCGTGTCTGCCTTCTGATCAAGTAGGTTCTGGGTAAAGACTTTAAAGACTTTAAAATTGGTATCCGTTCCTTCTCTGCTTGGCAGTCAATATTGGAGGAGTACAGAGGTTTGTAGTTGTGATAGTGATCCGGGCTATGAAACGGTAATATTGGCACACGAATGATCCATTCATTGACCAGGCGTATATTACCTTAGTGGGGTAAAAACGCCATAAATTCTAAGCAACAACAGCAAATGTTGTAGCTCGACGCCCAGTCTCTAGACTGTGATTTCAAAGTAATGTTATTCCAGGGTGCAGATTCGGTCAAATCCATTTGAACATGACGTCAAAATGGTTACCTTCAAAAGAAGAGAATCCATGCGAGAGAATTTATTGCAAGGTGAGAAAAAGGGATTTTTTCCGTCGATTTTTTGGAGTGCCACATCAGATAGAGCGGAATACGCACCTCTTGTTTGGGCACGGAGCCGACAGAATGAATGGAGGGGATTATGCAATATTTATGACGCCCTTGATCAAAAACTAGTGGACATGAGAAGGCCGGCCAATGTGTTTGCGTGTGTGTGTGCGAGAGAGAGCGAGCGAGCGAGCGAGCGAGCGTGCGTATCTACCCAGTAATATACTAATTACCTTTGGAATGCACGCATGCGTCGTGTATGCACGCGCATACATCCGTTTTTGTGCCTGTGTGTACCATACCAACATAAACTTGGTTTTTACGATCTCAGGACGGAATTGTCACAATAGCGAATCTTCAATGTCTCATTCCTTGTGATGACTCTGTAGCGCCAACTCCCGGTCAATGTTGTCCGTCATGTTCAGGTATGCGTGTCCAAATTTTTCAAGTCTTCCGAGTTTTTCAACTGATAAGCAAAATCCATTGCAGGCTGCCAGTTCAACGGGACACGGTACAGAGAAGGAGAGATATTCAAGCCCACGTCAGATGGATACAGATGCACCAAATGCATTTGTCAGGTAAGGTAGCGGTTGCTTCCAGATAGAGAAAGAAAGAGAGAGAGAGAGAGAGAGAGAGAGAGAGAGAGAGGAGGGAGTCAATTGTAGGAGATTCCCCATCGACCTAATTCGAAATCATATCCCAAAACGAGTGAGGAGTGAATTGTGATCAGTGCACGATTTCAAACAAATTCTCTATTCTATCTATTACCATTCGCAGGAAGGAAGAATGTCTTGTTCCAGAGATCCTTGTCCAGTGTTGCCTTGCAAACCAGTGGATTACATTTTAACAAAAGACGGATGTTGCATGGAGTGTGTAGGTTAGGTACTGTTTATATGCTTCATGACACCGCTCTATGTAGGCTATTACCAGAGGTATATTCGGTTTAATGCATGACGTCATTAGTGGAGGAATAGCGTATGACGTTGTCAGTGGTAGGCCTGTAGACGGAATACTGCATGACATCATCACTGGTATATTCGGAATAATGCACGACGTCATTAGTGGAGGAATAGTGTATGACGTTGTCGGTGGTAGGCCTGTAGACGGAATACTGCATGACGTCATCGCTGGTATATTCGGAATAATGCACGACGTCATTAGTGGAGGAATAGTGTATGACGTTGTCGGTGGTAGGCCTGTAGACGGAATACTGCATGACGTCATCGCTGGTATATTCGGAATATTGCATGACGTCATTAGTGGAGGAAGTGTGTGATGTTAGCGTTGGTATAGACGGTGAGCATAAAATAGATACTCTTCATGACCTTGGCAGATATGTGGTGTCCAGAGGCGGGCGGTACTCTGTGTGTCTGTGCGGCAGCGCCCAATATGCTCTGGATTCCTGCTACGAGAGCTTTTCTCATATGTTGATTTATTACTATTTGAATCGTCCGCCATCGGCTCCACTATTTTTTTACATTTTTTAAAAAATTCTTTCAGGTCTGCTTCAATACCAATCCCGATCCCGATATCCGCACCAGACCGTGTAGTTGAAATTATCGATATCAATATCAGCTAGAAGCCAGATAACACCCAATCTCGAACCTGCAATGCTTTACTGCTCGCGTATTCTGCTCTGCCTCCGATCATATTCCAGAGGTCGTTGTTCTCATTGCCTTCCGGTACGGTCTCAACCTCACTGGAACAAAGATAAAAGAATATATTAGAGGCAATAGACTGTAAAGCATCCCCGTCATTGAAAATTTTTTCAAGTGTTTCGCCCAAACATTACCAGTGTTGCCCATGAACAATGATTTTCAGTTGTAACAGATAATGGCAGAATATAGTGGAGCCGATGGCGGACGATCAATAGATATAGTAAAGAAGATTCACCACGGATTTAACGTCCAGCCTTGATTTATTGGGAATTTCATCTTCATCTGATCAAGGAGCGGATCTCCGAAAGTTTGTGAATGTTATAATTCTCAATAAACTAAGGCTGGACGTTAAATATGTGGTGAAAAAAAATTAGAAAAACTCATACACAACAGAAAGGGATAAAAGAACATGAAGTGCCGTCCGTATCTATTTTTAAATGTTTTTTTCTACTTTCAGGCAGGCGAGAGCAACCACGACTGTTGCCCGGGTACTGTAGACACGCTGGCCGCACCCTCGCGCCTGGAAAGAAGATCGGACTGGATGAATGCACTACATGCAAATGCAAGGTTACTAATTTTTAGTATTCAGAATTCAAATAGACACATTGGACGGGTTAGACGGGTTAGACAGTTGTGAATGCTTATAATTCAAATATACTGATTTAGACCAGTGGGGTTCCGGCGTGAATTCTTGTTTTAAAGCTTAGAATTTAAAAAGACTAGATTAGACGGGTTAGACAAGGCGGTCCAGTCTATATTTTAAAGACGTAATGACGTCAAGCTGAATGTTGTCACCAAATGTTCAACGTCATGAATTTTCATCAACCCGTTGCCTTCTGAACCCCCATACGCCTCCACCCTCACACACAAACCTGCTCCCCACCCTTTCTATCATATGACGTGTGTAGTAAATCTACTTCATATTTTGTTCAGCTGGGAACTCTTGTATGTGATTTACAAACTTGTCCAGTCAAGATGCCATGCCCTATTACAGAATATATTCAACGCCCTGACGAGTGTTGTCCAATGTGCAAAGCTGACGTTCCAAAAGATTGCGTCGACGCAAGAGGACGCAAACACAAGGTAAGCTGTCCGCCTTCTGATCGGAAGTTCTCTGGTTCGATTCCTGACCGAATCAAATGAAAGACTTTGAAAATGGTTTTCATTCCTTCTCTGCTTTGCAGTCAATATCGGGGGGGATACCAAATGTTATGGTTGTGATAATGATCCGGGAATAACGGCGTGTGTACTAAGCATTAACCTGACGTACATTACCTTAGTAGGGTTGAAAACGTAATGTGCGTGCGTGTTGGAGTGCGTTCAAAAAAACGCGTTTTTCATCTACTTTTTCCATTCAGGAAGGAAGCAAATGGACGGAAGGGCGGGATTCTTGCCGAGTTTGCGCATGCGCCAACGAGACGATCACGTGTGATGTCATAGAGTGTGACAAAAATCTTCAGCCATGTGAAAAAGTAAGAAAATCAATAGAATTAGACAGCAGTCGTAAGAATCACTGCCAAACGATCAGCGATTCGACTCAGTGCGGCCGCATAGGTCTAAAACATGGCTGGATGACAAAGAACGCCCTGGACTCGCAGCCTCGCCTCACCAGGGAGGAAATCACTGCCATAATTTGATCCAATGTGGCCGTATACTAACGATGACGAAAGCCCTGAATTCGCAGCCACTGCGACTGAGTTCGTGTCTCTCGATGTCGATCATCATAACGCTACGAGTGCTTGGGTTGAAGGACAAAGAAACTCGAAGCTAGTTAACCATAGACTAGTGTGTAAGATTATAAAATAAATTGCATTTTCAGGGCTATGCATTGGAATTAGTGCCGGGCAAATGCTGCAGAACTTGTGTTAAAGGTAAGCTTGTCCAGTTTTGACCAGCAAGATATTTTTGCTTCAGGAAAAAATTTAATTTTTTTTCAGAGCCAGACGTTTGTTCAGTGTTCGGTGATCCTCACTACAGAACGTTTGACGGGAAAGCATTCAATTTTCAAGGAGATTGCAGGTGACCTACTTGTCGTAATAGCTACCTAACAGCAGTTGGCTGACTAGTTTAACCTGTCGACCGTCTGATCGAGAGGTACCAAGTTCGAATCCCGGCCCACTCAAACCACAAACACCGCTCACTGGGTCGTGTGGTCTGACTGTCTGCCTTCTGGTTGAGAAGGAGACTTCTCATCTCTGCTTGGCATTCAGTATCGGGTGATAGTCACCCAGGCTATAAACTAGAAAATATTGACAGGCGTATACTAAGCATTTACCTGGCGTATAGTACCATAGTAGGGTTGATAATCGCCATATATCCAGAATAACTACAAGACGCTGAACTTTCTTCATCTAATATTCCCACAACAGACCCTCTATTCCCCTTTTAAGGGATTTAGCACTAAGGGCATCACCTCTAAGCCCCCCTTTACCGCTCCGTCGTGTGTCATAAGGCGGCGTACAGACAATTGAAGCAGACCGCTTGTTACAGGTATATTATAGCAAAAGATTGCCAGCACAGCAACTTCACCGTCGAGGTCCAGAACAATGCTAAGACATCTACATCGTATGCTTGGACCAAGTCGGTATACGTCACTCTACGTATTGGGAGAGGTAAAATTATTCTTTCGATTGATCTATAAGTCTCTATACAGGAGAGAGAGAGAGAGAGAGAGAGAGAAAATTGAAGCTTCGTCCTCGGCATAAGTCCATTCCTTTTCTCTACACTTGTGGCCCAGATGGCTACAAGCCCAACATCTGGGTTAGAAGGCGAAGTCAGTTGGGCCACAAAGCGCTCCCGCCCTATCTCAGAATAGCAATATCTATAACAGGTCAAACTTTTCCCGCTATTTACATTCAATATTGTCACGTTTCATCGCGTCACACAGATAATTTACAAACGTTGATAACGTCATGCAGGCCGTTTTGAGGCACCTCGCGCGTCGCTCCTAACTTTTTGTGGCATTCTTGACGTCATACAGGCGTTAGAAACTTCAAGACGGTGTCGCTACATCAACATCTACTGACCAGAGTGAACGGGAAGAAAGTCTCCTTTCCTTACATCTCTAGAACTATCGTGATCATGACGGAAAGACACGTCGTCAAAGTCCGAACAAGAAATGGACTCTCTCTGGATTGGGATGGTGATAGTTTCCTTGAGGTAAGAAATATGGTACCGTAAGGTGGCAGTATTGAGTTTTACGTATAGATGAATGGGCGTGACTCAGACCGAATGGCTTCATTTTCTGCCTTCTAATCGGTAGGTCCCGTCTTCGATTCCCGTTTGATTCAAACCAAAGACTTTAAAATTGGTATCCATTCACTCTGTGCTTGGCGGTCAGTAACGGGGAAGTGCGGGTGGTTGTAAACCGGGGGTATTTTAAAAAAAAAAGTTATGAAATTTATGTCGTTTTTCACCATATTAAAGGCCATGCACGCCAGGTCGATTCTCACGGTATACGTGTCAATACTTCCAGTTTATAGCCCGGATCACTATTACACTCACGACTCTCCGCACTTCCCCGATATTGACTGCCAAGTAGGGAAGGAACGGATACCAATTTTAAAGTCTTCGATTTGACTCGGTCGGGAATCGAACCAGGAACCTCCCGATCAGAAGGCGGACAGTCTAAACCACTCGGCCAACTGAACGGTAGCCGGGGGGTACTGAATTGACTTGGTGTATATGACCTAAGTAGGGTGAAAACGTCATAATTCAAAACAAAAGATAGGTGAAGTGAAAGATAGGTGAGTCTGATTTCAATTCAGATTGGTGTATCCAAGTTATACCAACGGCAACTTTGTGGATTATGCGGTAACTATAACGGGTTTGATCGAGACGATTTCATTGGTGGAGACGGAAGTTTTAAATTTGACGAAGAGTCGTTCGCAGAATCCTGGAAAACGAGCGCCGGTGAATGCACGAGACGAGAGTTACGGACGAGGTAGACTTTCCTCAATCAGAGGGTTTGTTCGGCCTACGTATTTTCGTTCGGCTTACGCGAGTATACGATTCCCGGTGTAATGGTTTACAATATAGCTAGGCCGTCGGCCACACGAAATCAGTAGATCCCCGCGTTCAAATCCCGACTCCGAGTCACAACGAATTCGATCCCTGCCTCGTCTAGAGTGGGTGTACCTCTTCCGTATGGCTTTCTGGGGGCTAGAAATCAGGGTAGCCACGTAGGAGTCACTTCTTAATCGCCTAATCCAGGTTGTCTTCGGCCTTGTTACTTTAGGAAGAGTAGTCTACCGCCCTGGTTTAAAGTCCCCTTTTCTGTCCAGATCTGCGAATCCATGCTGGAGAAGTATATCACAAAGAATGTACGCGCGGAAAACATGTTTCGTATTTAAGACGAAGGAATTTCAGATCTGCCACGGCACCGTTGACCCTTTGCAGTATTACAAGTAAGACTACCTTCCTACCTTCAGAGAAAACAGACAAAGAGAGAGAGAGAGAGAGAGGGAGAGAGAGAGAGAGATTTATGAAGTGGTGGGGCAAATAAAAGGTCAGTATCGGAGAGGTTCTGGAAGTAGTTGTGATATTGACACGGGCTACAAACCAGATCTATCAACACACGTACGCCATGACGTGGTGTACATGACATTAGTAGGGTGAAAGCGTCATAAATCTAAAATATCGCAACAATGTCTACCCGCCTGTTGTAAATTATAACGTAAAGAAGATTCACCACATATTTAACGCCCAGCTTGTGGTTTATTGAGAAATATAACATTTAACAAGTTTTCGGAGCTCACATCCTTCATCAGATGGAAATGAAATCAATCTATGGTGAAACTCTGAAGAATATAGTGGAGCCGATGGAGGACGATCCATAGATATAGTAAAGGATTCACAACAGAATCACCACAGGCTGGGCGTTAAATCTGTGGTGAATCTTCTTTACGATATCTATTGATCGCCCACCATCGGATCAATTACATTCCTAAAACCACTCATTCTCTTGTAGATCTTGTATGACGGACACTTGCGAATGCCCTCACTCAAGAAAATGCTCCTGTGAGTCTATCCAAGCGTACACCTCGGCTTGTCGACGGCAAGGTATCAAAATCGCTTGGAACCGTGCTGAGCATTGTCAAGGTAGGAATCGATAGGCCTATAGGGGTCGGCAAACTTCTTGCACTAATGGGCCAATTATACACATTGTCGCCAACTTGCGGACCGTACTAAAGCCGTCTACACACGCATGCGTAATATATTTGCTTTCGCGCTAGTATTCGCGAATACCGAGTCCGAATATTTGTATTCGTGAAGACCAAAAAGGCATCTGATATTCGTTAATAATCGTTCGGCGAATATTAGAATTACACATCCCGAGTATGAGCATGCGCACAACGGTGGAATTGTAACGAATTGTACGTGCGATCTGTTTTTATTCGTAGTTGTTCGCGGGCCATAAAATATTGACGGGCGGGCCGGATTTGGCCCGAGGGCCGCAGTTTGCCGACCCCTGCTCTATAGGATATACTGGGTTTATCCATTTTCGTAACGTTAAAGCTGTTGAACTCCATGTTAGAAAGCAGGCATGGTTATCTACATAACCAGAAGATAGGCGCCTTCGTTATAGTTCTTTGCGATCTTGCAATGTCAGCGAGTGAGTATCGATGAACAGCATCTGACTTCTGACGAATGGCGAATTGCGGTCACCATAAATGGTAATATTGATACGCAAGTACTTATGAGGTCTGCGCGAATGCCTGTTGGTAATATTCAAGACCAGTCCGCGGATTGCATGCTCTAAGCGTAGAACTCGTTAAGCATGCGATCGGTCCGGCTACGGGGAAAGGTTGTCGCCCCGGCAACGATATTGGTATTTTTGCGATTATCGGTATCGACAGTTAGTCAAGTAGGGAAGTCAATATTGGATATCGGCCTCAATAATCGGACGAGGCCGATATTCATGATGTTTGGATTATCGATATCGGCCATCAATCATGTGAAAGACTGAAAAAAACAATATCGATCGATCTCTACGATCCACACCAGCCGCACCCCGTGCGGTGCCGTGATATATCCGAAAGACGTAATTTAGCAAAACACTGACGTCATCAATACGAATCTTTTTGCTTTGGGTGACGTCACAATACTCTTCGATCAGTATTGGATTGTTGGGTGACGCAATGACGACGTCAAAATGTTATGCTGGTTCACTGCAAATTTTGCCTTCCAGAAAAATGCAATGGCGGAAAGGTGTACTCTGACTGCGGCCCTTCCTGTACGCGTACATGCAAGAACTACACCCACCTTAAATCCGGGGACCGATGTCTTGAAAAATGCGTACCAGGTTGCCACTGTCCAGCTGGCTATGTTGTCCATAAAAGGAAGTGTATTAGGACGTCACAATGTTCGAAAAATTTGAAAGAAGACAATAGACGTTGCAGAAAATGGAGACGGAGAACGAAACGGAAGGGTCCTGATTACCTAAGGCTCTGTTTACATTAGTGGCGTGATTAGGTTGACCGCGTGAGACATCCTTAGATTAAGGCTCTGTTTACATCAGTGGCGTGTTCACACTGCCCGCGTCGCGTGGATATCCTTAGTTTAAGGCTCTGTTTACATCAGTGGTGTGTTCACACTGCCAGCGAAAGACATCCTATGATTAAGGCTCTGATACGTCTGTCTACAACCTAGCGCAGGGGGCAGGACCACTCAGGGCGCAGGACCACTCAACCACCCTGAATATTTCTCTACGAGCCACACCCACCGCACCTCGTGTGGTGCCGTGATATATCCCAAAGACGTAACTTAGCAAAGCACTGACGTCATCAATACGAATCTTTTTGCTTTGGGTGACGTCACAATACTCTTCGACCAGTAATGGATTGTTGGGTGACGCAATGACGACGTCAAAATGTTAAAAGACGAATTCTAACTTTTCGTAATGAAATTTTCATAACTTTTTCCATTCAGCATATTATCATATTTATCTTTTCCAAATATCGATATCACGTATGAGCTCTGACCCGCTTGTCTTTATTTTGTGCTTACCAACTATATCGACGTGGTGGTTTACACCACTGATGACGTCATACACTCTTCTGACTATCTCGGCCTCAGCCACCGACGGACCCTAGCCCGGGGTGGGATAGTGTACGATGTCTTCGGTGGTAGACCTGTAGACGGAATACTGCATGACGTCATCACTGGTATATTAGGAATGATGCATTACGTCATTAGTGGAGGAATAGTGTATGACGTTGTCGGTGGAAGGCCTGTAGACGGAATACTGCTTGACGTCATCACTGGTATATTCGGAATAATGCATGACGTCATTAGTGGAGGAATACTGTGTGATGTTATCTCTGGTATAGTCATGAAGCTCCAAGACTTTGTTAAAACGCCCTAAATCCACAAAAACGACTTGTCGAGACGTCACGAGGTGCGTGCGTGGTGATCATCATTACTTAACACCTCGCTAAACGCTAATTGGTTTGTCACGCAACAACTGCCAACAGCCCATGCAGTAAGCCAATCAGTAGCTTTCAGACAGACGTCTAGTCAGCCTGCTAAGGCGTACGTAGGGCTATTATGTTAAAGGCAGGTAGGTAGGTATCGCTTCAGTGGCATTAAGGGATATAGCGGAGATTTTGCATATGGTTCAGTTGCGTAAATATGAATTTCAAGTTCTTTTTAATATTTCGCAAATTGAAAATATGACATGAATCGAGTCGGTTAGTGAGGAAATTTCCCAATGTAGGCCTAAGAAATTAATGTGGGAGCTTCTAACATCTTGAAGAGGGGTTCTTGCTATCTTGTAGTTTGTCATGAAGCAGCCTCAATTCGTAGCGCTCGCAGTAGGGCAGGCCTATTTCTTGACCGTGTTGCTACAATTGATCCTTCGGTTCATTTGTTTAGGGCCTACAGATTTAGAACAGACATATCTCTGTAAGAAAGTTAAGGTACTTCCCGCAATCTATTTTGAGAGCCTTAATATGATGCGATAAATCTATGAACGCTGTTCGTGTTTCATGACTCATAATTATGTTATTCTGGTCTAAGAGGAAATGTCGATCGGTGCGCGACCGCGTCGTACACCGCGCGCGCCTAATGATAAATATATTGATAAAAGCATAAACTGAGGTTAGAAGTTTGATTTGTGGTTATAATAATTACATATTTCTCGCAACGAAACCCACGAAGTACGCTCCTTATTTGACTCCTAATTAACAGGAGTTTCGAGAGATATTTGTGCATTTTTTCGTCACGGAAGTTTGAAAAAGAAATAGAATATCGTCAGAAAGTACGCGCGCCAGAAATATGTCGCTTCTAGGGCATAAATACCTGCATCGTCTAAATTAGTTCGCAGTGCCAACGGGCTTTAAGCGTATACGGAGTGTCTCAGCCCGTTCACACGCGGCGAAAAGAGTGAGTGTGACTAACGCAAAGGATCTCGTACGTTCTATAGGAAAAATAGTTGAGCCGACGGCGGACCAAGTAGCCACACACGCTGCTAAAGACGGGGTGTGACTCGCGTATTTTGTTTCGTCCCACCGCGCGTTCTCGTATGCCTCCTGCAAGAAAAGAATAATGATGTGGTCGATGTGGACGATGTGGACGATGTGGTCAGTAACAGATAGAATAAGTCACCGCAACTTCAACGATCAGCCTAGTTTATAATATTTAATATAGGCCTACACTGGAATTGACGTCACGGACAGGAAGTTCCATTTGTTATCGGAATATAATTCACAAGCTTTCAGAGCTTCTAAATATCTTCACCTGATGAAGGAGCTGAGCTCCGAAAGCTTGTGAATTATATTCCAAAAATCTGCACTGGACGGTAAAACTGTGGTGACTTATTCTATATATTACTATAGGAGGGTTGAAGAGTGTAGTGGAGCCGATGGCGGACGATCAATAGAAATTGTTAAAAAGATCACCTCAGATTTAGCGTCCAGCCTTAGTTTATTGAGAATTAAAACATTCACTAGCTTTCGGAGCTCCGCTCCTTCATCAGGTGAAGATGAAATATAGTAGGGTTAAACTCTGAAAGCCTGTGTGTTCTATTCCAAAAACTGATCTGAACATTAAATCTGTGGTGACTTATTCTATCTATCACTATAGTTTCATAACAACAATGAAGCTTGCGTTTACTCTGTGCCTTCTCGCTGTCATCTTGATGACATCACTAGCAAAAGGTATGACGTCATATCGCTACCATCGATAGACAAAATAGATAAATTTAGTTGTGCATTTCAGTGATCGTACACTTTCCGTTTGGAGGATCTGACGACGAGAGCGCGGGAAATGGGGTGAGATTTGTTTGCTTGTTAGCTCAGTGAAGGTCTGCGAGTGTAGTACCATACACTTCGGGGAGGGGGGGGGTTAAATGTCCCCGTAGACTCCATCCCTTTGATAAAAAGTCAGGCTGAGTCTGTGGAATGCAACTGAAACCTTAAGACATAACCATAAGGGGACAGAGGAACGGAATGAATATTTTTGGCAGATGAATCCGGATCCACCAGCCGAGGCGAAACCACACTCTCTCGTTTTCGAGGACAACTTCATCCTTTAAAGTCTTGTGACGTCACAGGACTAATTCGGTGACGTCACGAAAAAAAAACTGTGGCGTCATATAAGACTCATCTTGGCTTGGCGTTTTCGAGTAATAAATGGCTGGGAGGAAATTTCGCGTGTCTAACGGGGTCGAAATAGTAAATTCTAATACGCAAGCAACCGATAGTCATTCGTCTATCGATTGTTGGGTCATAGAAAGATCAAAATTGTTTCAGCTGATCCCAAACCCACCGGTTGAGGCGAAGATGGAATCTCTTGTTATCGAGGATAACATAATCTTTTAAAGCCTTACGACGTCATCGAATTGATCCAGTGACGTCACGAAGTCTATGACGTCACATGATGAGTCAGGATCTCAGTATTGCTGTGTCAAAACGGAACAGAGTGTTTTTATTGGCAGATTCCATTCGAGGGGAAGCAATCTTTTATTTTTGAAGATGACGTCATAATATGAAGCCTTGTGATGTCATACGACTGATCCGAACTCGATAGTTTTGTTACGCAATAAATTGTTGAGCTTACAAATTTGCACGTCTGGCCGTGTGTGGGTCTATTTCGGTGCGGAAAACTGGGAAGTCTTACACGCCAGCTCAGCACCCTTCTAATTCTGATAATTATTATGTATAGACATTAGACCATGTCTAACTATGGAAACAAAGCATACATTTTCTTGACAGAAAGAAATTCCGGCGGAGAAAAAATCGAATATTTTTGAGGACCATATTATTATGTGAAGCCTCGTGACGTCATGAGATATTACGCAATAAATCTTTGCAAAAATAATGCGACGCCAATGTCAGTCTATCTGTGTTTATACCAGCCTGAACCATCTAATTCAAAGTCACAAGAAAAGAATTTATTAAAAAAACAAAAACACCAGAATGCAAAGCGCTGATGCAGTCACGTGACTTTTTCGAGTCACTTGACTTCGCAAATCACGTGACTCATTTTTCTCAATATTTTTTTTTCAACAGTGCGACGTTGACACGCGTGCTTTGTAAGCATTTCTTTTTAAGAAAGGTGCTTTCCCAGTCTATTGCGTCATTATAGGCTTGTAAACATAGATTGTAATGCTTCAATGCTTTTCCGTATTGCTCCCTCAAGCGGTAGATAATAGCTAAATTATTACATAAATGGCCGTAGATTTGAAATTTAAAGGCATTCAGTCCGAATTGTTTCTTCATACAACGAATCCCGAGCTTGAAGGAATCGATGGCCGCGTCAAATTTTTTCGAGGCCCGACTACTTAGCCCTATATCACAAAGGCATCTCGCTTCCATATCAGCCTTGATACCAGGAGCAACCCCATCAACTGTTCTCAAATCTTTAATTATCGCGTCCATTAAATACAGTCCAAACTCCACGATTCTATGGTTTGACTCTGACTTCGTTTGCTCTTTCACCCTGATGACGTCATCGATCATGCTTGAGCAGTTTCTGATAGCGACGACCGCGAGGTTTGGCTTCGAGTCCAGGTTGTGAAGTTTCGACACGCACACCAACAGACTCATAGCGCGTATCGGGTGTTGTGACGTCATGCATTGCTTCACTAGCTTCATGACGTCGTTGACTGGAGGACGTAATTTTGATGACGTCATCTCGGATCTGAGTTGCTGGACGCATTCCCGAGCTTTTGGAAGTTGATCGACCTGAATAGGAAATATGCTTATTATGAATTTTGAAATATTAAATATGACATATAGTTATGTTCTCCGTGCCATTGCCGGTCCCAAGTCCAGAAAAATGGGGCCGGTTTCAACTGGAATGCCACCAGGCAGAAAACAAACCACCGTCAAAACATAAACGGCGGTAATCCTGAGTGACTGCGATTATTGATATCCGCAGTTAGTCAAGCGTGACGAAATCAATATTGGATACCTTCCTCAATAATCAGACGACATTCGGCCAAAATTCGATTATCGAGGTCGATATTCGTGAATTCTCGATTATAGATATCGGCCATCTCCTGCGATTATCGTATCAATCAACGCAATCAGAGCAATCAACGCAATCAACGCAATCAGCGCAATGAGCGCAACCTGCGCAATCAACGCAATCAGCGCAATCAGCGCAACCAGTGCAATCAACGCAATCAACGCAATCAGCGCAATCAGCGCAATCAGCGCAATCAACGCAATCAACGCAATCAACGCAACCAACCAGTAATCGGCCGAGCTCAAATTCGAATTCGGATTTGGTGGTCAGCGCCTTGACCATTCCGCCACAACCACAAAAATCAGTTCAGCGAGTGTGGTGCAGAGCAGCAAACCGCGGACCATGTCATCCACTCCTGTACTCCATCCAACGGAGTGACTGGTCTGAGGAACCAATAGTTGAGGACACGAACAAGTGACTGACTGCTCGGTGGCTACCCTGACGTCTATAGTCCGTTGATATACGCAAAACGAAAATAAAATTTAGCTAAATCCTTCCTACTTGTGCAAGCATCTTGAAAAGCAACCTTCGCTCACCTGTATGTAGCATTCTGTGAGTAGAACAAGTTTGCCTTGACTTTGCCGCATTGACTCCAAAATCTCGATTGCGTCTTTTAATTTGTTCTCTTTGATAAGTTCCCGCGCTTTCTGTCTCTTCATTTGCCTTGAGCATTCATCTGTCAAGTATTTTAAATAAGTTCACGCGTCTATCGCTCTCTCCATGACGTCATCAGTGACGTCAGGTCGTCGTGAACTATTTTTAAATTGGTTCATGTCTCTCTATGACATGTCATCAATGACGTCAGGTCGTCGTGGGATACGCGAGCCAGAAAACGGAGGATGAATTTTGTGACTGAGAGTTCCTACGTCTGTAGTTTTTGAGCTATCAAGCTTCATACTAACTGTTTGAATTATGTGACGTAATCAGTGACGTCATATAACTATGCGATAAGCGAGCCAGTTAAAATGATTTAAAAAAAAGTAATTATAGGGGCGTAAATTGTTGGTTTACCTTCAGACTTTTGAGCTAGTAACCTGATATTACCGTGAAAATTATTTGCCAACATTTTACTCCTAAAACACACCCGTTTGTGACCTAACACAATCCAAAAATGCAGTCAAGCGTATCCTTAGTCAGCACAGTTTTTGCCAAAAATATCAAATTTCTTGTTAAACCGTGACATTCTTCACCGAACAAACGTAATTAAATAGTATTGTTTCGTAACACAAGTGGTTTACGTCACTAGATAGATTGTAGCTATAAATACTTAGGATTCTGAAAGTCAAATTCCGCTTCTTAATCTCTAATTAAACTGATAATCGGACTTTGTGATCTCGACTTATCTTTCTTACCGCATCTCATGTTGATTGCGTATTCGACTTCAAAAGTCCTTTATAATGTAATAATTCCAGAGAGTAGTAGTACTCTTATCTCGTAACAATCAACAAAATGTTGTCGAAAAGATGTAAATTATAACTGTTGAAATTTTTATGTTATAGCGTTAGTTTACGCCGGAAAACCGCGCCAAATTGCGGGAGAGGCGCCAAATTAAATATTGATGTCAAAAAATATCCTATTTTAAACTAAAATCCTAATAGTAGTAACTTATCGAAAAGAAGATCACGATAGATCTAACGCCCAGCCTTAGTTTATTGAGAATTTTAACATTCACAAGCTTTCGAAATTCCACCTTCACCTGATGAAGGAGCAGAGCCCCGAAAGCTTGTGAATGTTCTAATTCTCAATAAACTAAGGCTGGGCGTTAAATCTGTGATATCCTTCTTTACAATATCTATTGATCGTCCGCCATCGGCTCCACTACACTCTTCAATATCAGTAACTTGTAATGCCAACAGGTCTGTCTACCTGTTGGACGAAGACCTGGCGCTCACAACAGTCCGAACCGTATATATATATATAGTAAAAGGGACCTCTCCTTAAATATAATAGCTAATTCGGTACCCGCGATCCACCCGTAGGACGAAGTCCTGCCTCTCATATAGTCTCGAGTGTCTGGATACAAACTTTGACAGCCGTCTGCGCTATACAGTATATCACGAGTTTTAAGGTAACATAAAAGTTTTCGTATAGTCGAAAGAACAACTATTCCAACTGCTTGTGATTCTCACCTACCACTTATTTAGACAACCGCGATGTTGTTAGACCGCGTCTTAGTTTCTCACGCTATGTTTCAAGTAAGTCTATCAAACCACAATTCTCAAGCGGGTTAGAGTCTACGTCTAACTTAACGCTAGTGACGTATGCGACGTTGCCAGGATAGTTAGGAGAAAATGAACAGTTGAATAAATACGTGATTTGCTGCATTAGCAGTTTAGCAATTTTAACGAAGACAATTTTAGAATGAGAGAGGTTTACTGTGTTTTCATCTAAACCATGGCCGACACGGTTTAGGTTAACGGCTCGCCCGCGTTAGAATAGGCTACCTTACGGGAGAAAGCAAAAAATTTCGATCTAGTCTCGACTTCGTCGTTCAGTTGACCGAGTGGTTTAGACTGTCGGCGTTCTGATCGGTAGGTTTCGGGTTCGATTCCCGACCGAGTCAAAGTATCCGCTCCTTCCCTACTTGGCAGTCGGTATCGGAGAAGTGCGGAGAGCCGTGATTGTAATAGTGATCCGGGATATAAGCCGGAAGTATTGACACGTATACCGTGAGCATTGACCTGACGTATATAACCTTAGCAGGTAAAAACGCCATAAATTACAAATAAACAAACAAACAAACCTCTCGACTTGGCAGTCAGTATCTAAACCCGAGCTTCCCGGTTTGGTACCCGGTTGGGTTGCCTCACGGGAGAAAGCGGAGGTTTTAGCGATATTGATTATATCGACTTCTCTACTTAGCAGTTGGTAGGCCTATCGGGCGAATGCAGTGGGCTGTGATAGAGATTCGAGCTATAAACCGTTAATATCAAAATCGCGTAATATAAGCATTGTCCTGACGTACATTACCTTAGTAGGGTGAATTCTAAACAACAAAATTTGAAATTCGGCCGCGGTCGGTACCAAGCCTGCTCATACAAATGGCAAGGGTTCTGGCATCTGCGTTAAAATTACTTCTAAATCATGAGCGGTTCAAAACCGCTGTGGCCACCCACAAATGGAACTATTTTGTCCTTCGAAATGTCAGTGTCGCAATTTCTGAACACGTCCTCCGGGATTTGAATTCGCGAAATGCTTGGAAAACACCAATCAGATCAGCAATCAACAAGTCGCTTTATGACGTATGAATTACTAATTATGCGTCGCCTGTAATCATGGTTTGTTTACTTCCTAATTTCTCCAAATCGCCCCCTGATTGACGTAAGAAGGAAGAGCGCGTTTCCGGGGGAGAGAATTGACTGTCCGCTTTACACCTGGAGGTTCAAGGATGCTATTCCAGACCGAGTCAAGGCATAGACTTTAAAATTTGTATACTTTCCTCCTCTGTACTATATAAGCGATGATCTACACTCTACAGTGTCAGATATCTGATCTAAAACAGCCGAAGATACATTCTTCTAGCCCTTAACAGCCGCTTCTCCCTAACTTGATTGGCTCCTAACTCACGCTCCTTACTTAGGAGAGGTCTCTACCCATTCCATTCGTCGGCCAATCCCGAATAAAGCCACTTGGAATACTTCTTACACTGATAAAGATATCTTTCTAAATTAACTGAATGTAGCACCGTGAATTGATCCGACCTGTGACGTCTGTGGCCAATGACGTCATTATGCGTGTGAAAAACACATCAATCGATCAATGATAAAGATAAGACGTTATAAATATCACAAAAAGACGAATTTTTTGCTCAATTATTAACCATTTTCTATTGTTTTTGGGGGCTCGCTTATCAATAGTGACGCCAATTAAGGCAGCTTTCCCACGGCGTTGATAGGATAATGTCGTTGTGTTGCTCGCTAATTAATTAGTTACGTGAGCTCTGCGTTGGTTAAACAGCTGGCGATAATAGGAAAAAGGAAAAGGTTCGATATATCAAGTGTTGCTGGAATTTGAACGTCGAGCCTCTTTTTTCATTCGGAAGCAAGTTCACAAGATTTCGGAGCTCCGCTGGCGGAACTTCTACGATATCTATTGATCGTCCACCATCCTCCTCCGCTATAACTCCACTATAACTCTCGATAAGCCATCTTCTTTACGGTATCAAATTAGGCATGCACTTGGCTCGCCATGCGACCTTCCTCGCCAGAAATTGTAACTGAATCCGTATCGCCTTGACTCGCTCTTCGCTCTTACGGTTCAATCCATCTTCACCTGATGAAGGAATGGAGCTCCGAAAGCTTGTGAATGTTATAATTCTCAATAAACCTAAGCTCGGTGTAGATCTGTTGTGCAAGCTTCCTTGCGATACTTCGACTTAGACTTCGGCTTGCAATTCGCTCTGTGTCTTGCCTACTTGCGTTGTTGACTTAATATCTAGGCTGGACCAGGCCAGTTTCAATTCAAGTTTAATAGCATAGTATTCACTTATATATAGTCGCTTGATTTTACCTTATGGGTTGGTATACCGCATATTTTTACCACACACACCTTTTCAATCCGCATCAAACCAAAACCTCTTCTGCCCTGAAGCTATGGATATGCCGTTTATTATCGCGTGCTACGTGACTAGACTGATTATAACCGTGCGTCTGTTTTGTTGCAGTTGAGCTCATAGAAACGTTGTGATTAATTGGTCTTTACTTACAAACAAGTTTCATAAAAATATTTTCATGTTCTTGGTACAGATCGACCGACATTGGTTTTTTCAAGGCCGATACTATAATCGGTCTTTCACATGACTGATGGCCGATATCGATATTCCAAAAATTATGAATATCAGCCTCGATTTTTGACCGATTATCGACTGATTTATTGAGGGTGATGTCCGATATCGACTTCCTTACTTGACTAAGGGCCAAAATCGATAATCGCAAAAATATTTAATATCGGCCTCGATAATCGGTTCGATAAATCGGTTGAACCCCTAGTAGCAAATAGTGAATTCGCTGTTCGTCTTATCGTCAGTAAGCCTACTGATAATGTCACAGTTATTTTATATACTCTAACCGTGTGAAACTTGCCCCAAAGTTGTCAGAAGACAGATAAACTAGCTGATATGTCTATCTGTCTAAATGTAGTAAACATTATGGTCTATCTTGCTCTATCTTATAACGATTAAAGTGCGGAATTTCCATAATTTTCTCTCCATGGGGAGCCGAGAGAGAGATAGAAATAGATAGAGAGAGAGAGAGAGAGAGCTACACTAACGTATAGTGTCATCGGCAAGGCTGCTTCCGATTTCATCTTCCGCAAGCTATATGCGTCGGTATGGTGTCGCCATGGTCTACTATTTACTACTAAAGTAGACCGCAGCGTCGCGCTCAATATATATACTCAGTCCGTAGGTAATTATAGCGTTTGATGACTGTAATTACAACCAAATGTAATCATTACACTTATGATGCAGTTTAATCCATTGTGCTTTCACTTGCATAACCACAGAGCAATAGAAACTCCGATAAGACAATGTCTGAAGTTATTTCTGCATTTAACCTTCAACTTACTATGACGGATTTATATTGCACTTTCGCTTGTTTTATGGCGATCCTATCCTTATCTGATGAAGGAGCGGAGTTCCGAAAGATTGCCAATTCTCAACAACTAATAATCACATAGGTCATGAAGGAGCGGAGCTACTGATAAGTCTTTGGCACGGTTTGTAGTATGTAATTACAGCGTGGGAGTAAGTGGCGGAAGTAGCGAACAGAGCCCTGACCGATTTCTGGCGCCTCGTAATGTATTTGTCTTATTACTACATGCATAATGCAAGGTGAAGGAGTGGAGTAGAGCTCTATGAGATAACATGCGGCACTTTGCAAGTTGTTAAGAGTTTGGTTCAGTGAAACCAGTGGTTCACGTTTATAAGCGCAGTTTATCGCACAGAACAGATTGCACAGAAACTAACTTTCCAATAAATTTAGCTGGACATTAAAAACTGCGGTGACATTCTCTATATCTATCGTAAGTGATCATCCGCCATCGTCTACTATCAATATATTGCTATTAATTTGACTGGCCGTTAAATCTGTGGTGACACTCTCTATATCTATCGTAAGTGATCATCCGCCATCGTCTACTATCAATATATTTATATAAATCTGACTAGATGTTAAAACTGTCGTGACACTCTTTATATCTATCGTACGTGATCGTCCGCCATCGGCTACTATCAATATATTGCTATAAATCTGACTAGAAGTTAAAACTGTGGTGACACTCTCTATATCTATCGTAAGTGATCGTCCGCCATCGGCTACTATCAATATATTGCTATAAACTTGACTAGATGTTAAACCTGTGGTAACACTCTCTATATCTATCGTAAGTGATCATCCGCCATCAGCTACTATCAATATATTGCTATTAATTTGACTGGCCGTTAAATCTGTGGTGACACTCTCTATATCTATCAACTTATTCATATAGTAGCGTAATGCTCCCAAAGCTTGTTAATTATATTCCAATAAACGGCTCTGGTCTTTGAATCCGTGGATCATCTGCCACCAGCTCGACTATTAGGCAAACCTCATTCTAAGAATAAACCTAGGCCTATCAATATCCAAACAGCAGAGCGTCAGAAGCCAAACTCACTCATCGCCCTATCGCTTCATTTTTATGAATTCATCGATATTGTCTCCCCAGAATTAATTGCGTCATAAATATTTAAAAAGGAACTATTATTTCGTCACAAAACGAAAGCGAACGTTATCAGGCACTATATACGAAAAAATATTGGAACCGATGGCGGACGATCCAAATAGTAGCAGATAGAATAAGTCACCACAGATTTAACGTCCAGAAGCTTTCGGATCTCAACCCTATCACTAGTGAATGTTTTAATTGAAGTGAATGTTCTAATTCTCAATAAACTAAGGCTGGACGCTAAATCTGTGGTGATCTTACAATATCTATTGATCGCCCGCCATCGGCTCCACCTCACTCCTCAACCCTACTATAGTAATAGATAGAATATGACACCACAGATTTAACGCACAGTCAAGTTTATTGGATTATAATTCACAAGCTATCGGATCTTGACCCTTCTGAAAAACTCAATATCGGTAGATATCTCGAATATTAATATTGGTTACTTACCATCTTCCGATTCAAGCTCATCTGACGTTCCAGACTCATCTGTGATATCATCATCTTGTTCCGCTCCAGCTATTTCCATTATGACGTCACCGGTCCGTTTTGCTAGATTGCGATATCAACTAGCCTATCGCTATTGGCTAACAGTAGATAAACATTTGCTTCAGTTACAGGTTTATGCTGTGAGAGGAAGCTTTAAGCTTGCGTTTTCGTGTCGAAGTGAAGGATTATCTCAATGCAGCCGTAACGGTAAAGAAAAATTAACAAAGCACGAGATTCCCGCGAGACTATATCGAGCGATGAAAATAGCCGTGACATGAGATTTCGTTGCGTTTTTAAAACTACTAAGGTCATGTACTCTGGTCAATGCTCGGATCACTATCACAACTACTGTACGACTCTCCGCACACCCACGATACTGACTGCAAAGCAGAGAAGGAACGGATACCAATTTTAAAGTTTTTGGTTTGACTCGGTCGGGAATCTAACACGAGACATCCGAAGTGATTGATTACACACCGCTGGATCACTATCACAAAATAACTATCAGCGCAACGCTCCGCACTCTTTCTCGAACCTAGACATCCCGATCTGAAGGCATAGTCAAAGACTCAAATGCGAGCAATAACTAATCTTAACAACATTCAAATATCTGTCTGTCTGTCTGTCTCTTCGTCTCCTTTCGTATGGCTGTCTTCGGATTATAGACGTCAGGGCAGTCGAACAGCAGCCACGAATTAGTGGCCTCGTCCAGGTTGCTCAGACCAGTCACGCTATTGGGATGACATGGTCTAAAGTTTGCTCTTTTAGCCAGCTAACTCTATACAACGCATTTTTACGCATTTTTACGCCGTGTGTAATGCAAAATTTGAATATTATTTTGCGAGTCACATAACAAACTTCTCGCCCCGGGGTTACAATTTTGTGTTATCACCTCAAATATCAGATATTTCGAAAAACTTTCAAAGTCGGCTGGCTAGCAAAATCATAATGAAGTGGATCGGAATAGACTGCACAACGATTATTCGCCCTCAAAGTTCGTTAAGGCCAAGCCCGGCCCGTGGGCGCTTTTGCTATAGGGTTCACTCGTACTATGCTTTTTATCGTCCGCGTTGGCCGATATTGATGTGCCAAAGTCGAAGGGCGTTTACTATAGCCTATAATGGGGCACCGTTGCCTGACGGATGGGCGCGATACCGATTATTGAAAAATCATCGATATCGACCAAATAGGCTACCAGCTGGTGCGACTACACTGGTATAGGCCTCGCGAATGAGTCTGAAATTTCTGCCGTTCCCACTGAGCTTACCTCATATATGCCTATCGCCTACGCTACGGACCTTGTCTGCCCAGCCATTCACAATAGCAAGGGAAAACTCCGCAGTAGGTTCACCGCGTAACGGTAGGCCCCGTAGCATAACAGTCTCGAGCTTAATTTAATTACTTTGCTGACAGCGCAGATGCTATTTCACGCTCTCTTGACGTAGGTAATCTAAGAACAGTAGTGTAAGATACTACAGATTCGATTGGCATGTCATCACTCCATTGTACTTTATATATGATTCGTCATGATACGATACTCAACAATACAGCAGCTCACTCACCTTCTGAGAGCGAGTTCACCTTATGCGCCTATAACCTAATCAGGCCTAGCCTTACCAGAGTGGTCATAAATCTCTCTTGAAATATGTCATATTAAGTGTAATATTGATTGAAAAAACAGCGTGCGGCTCGATTGGTTCGGCATTGACCCCCGTAACGACGTGTGTAAGCCATTATAGCTCAATGGTTGAAATGCATAGCGCTATCTAGTGAAGTTATCACATTTTAGCGGGAAATTTGAGCGCAAAACTACGCCTCCGGAGTATTATCCGAATTGTTTTCTGTTTAATCTATTACAAGATTTTGTTGCTTAATTTTAATTTACTAAAAAGTTCATCCATATTAATGCTATCTCTCTCTTGGCCTTTAAGCAAGCAAAGAACGGATTGTCCACTGGTAACTGCTGTATTAGTCAGTTTTCCGCATGCTGGCGCTTACGAGGCAAGCTAACTCTGCGGAGTGTTTTTTCACCGAAGCAAGTTCCTTTTAGATGACTAGTTGCTACAAAACTCATTAATACGCCTTACTTAGAATATCTATTCACCAACTGAGGTAGCAAAGATTCAATTTTCATTTTACAAGAAGATGGCTTTCTCGGGTAAACAAAGATGACGTCACAGGCCGTCGTCCGCAGCGGTTGTTGGGAACGCGGCTGGTTCAGTTCTGGGCTCCGACTTTTCATTCAGCCCATGGAGGTTTAGTGAGTGTTGCTACTGCGGGATATAAACGGATAAATTCACAGATTTATTAAATTCCGGTTTAGGAAATATATGGAAACTCGCGCCACTGTTACTTTAAGACGTGAGGCTGACGAGATTGGCAGACGCCGCAGACGGGCAGGCGCCGGTAGGGATAGGTACAGTAGAGGCTTTCTGTTCCTCTGTCATATAAGCATATCGAAATCAGAGGAATCCTTGAGGCGGCAGCTATCAACAGATGTGGTGATAGATTAAGGACAAGTTTATTGATTTTCCAGCAAGGGTTTACACTTATGGTATACCTGTGTGTACTGAAGAAATATTGAATATTCCTGCGCCGGGCAACGATATTGGAAAAATCCTTCTTTTGAATGTCTTTCTCTGCATTCTTCGAGATAGACATCACAGCAGTCACACAGCCTAATTTTTTTTAATTACTTTACAGACGATAGCGTAGTCAGTCTATCTTTTCTTGTTTGAAAAATGGCTCCAGATATCTACAACCCTGAGTTTGAAAAAGCCGGGAAGAAACCAGGGCTGCAAATATGGAGGATTGAGGTAAGTTGAAATTTCACCACTAATATTTGCACTAAACGACGGACCCAGCGGAATTTTCGATACTAAACAGTGGACTCATGAACTGCAAGAATTGTCAGAGAGTTACCTGAACTTACTCAGTGCTCGCTTGCTCCTTCTGTCGTTCACTACACATAAAATTTACTGTTATCTCACAACAAACCGCCTCATGAACTTCTCAGTACTGGTAAATCCATTGAAATATTTTTGAGGTCCGCAAATCCGCCGTTTAGTATCGAAAATACTGCATGGTCTATCTGGTCTATCTATCGCTAATTCTTAGTGGTCTATTTGGTACGAAGTGTAGTATATTATAACTCGCTTGTGTTATTTGGCACCATTAATTTTTTGTTGAACACGTTCTGATATAATATTTTACGATACACATTCTGAAACCAGGTGACGAGAAAGCGACGCAAGATAATACAAATTAATCGCCGCAAGGCTGAGATATACACGGTATAACAGTAGATGTGACCATCTCGTCAATGTGTGGAGTAGAAGGGTGCTGGGTAGTGGTGCGGTAGGCCTGAATAATGGACTGGGCTTCTGTGGTTTTCTCAAGTAGATCGGTGTGAAGGTTTTCGCCTGATTGATGTTTTCTCAATAAAAATGCCACTGTAGTTTTGAAATAATACTCTTCAGAGAAATGGAGATGCAAAAGCAGTGTATAGCTCTGAAAGCTTGTTTTTTCAGTAAACCAAGGCATGACGTTAAATCAGTGGGCCATCTTCGTAACATCGTACATGAAAACCATGTTATGGTACGGTATAGCAATTTGGAAGTCGATGATGGTATCATCATCACTCTTGTTTGCATAGACTTAGTTGATTACGATTACCTACTCTTGGCTTCCAGTTGGTCAGGTAATGGGGAAAATATATACCACAGTAACTAGATTAGTCTACCATATGATTTTAGAATAGTGTCGAAACGGAATCCATGTTACAATATACGGTACTTAAGTGAACAAGGGTCTTGTTTGCATAGTTTCCTGTTGTAGATTGCCTGAAAAGAGTTGGTTTTAGTGAGATTTCAGCTTGCTTGGTGTTTTTTTTTTCAGTAAAAATATCACTGTAGTTTTGAAAAAAACGTCGTGACATCGTAATAGAATCCATGTTACGGCATATATCAATATCTATATACCAAAATGAACATGGGTATCATTAGCATCGTCGATCTTGTTTACATAGTTGATCATTAAATCAACACTAAGCAAGGGGAAGCTGTTGAGCTAACCGATAAAATGACGACAGTGAAATATTAACTTCTATCCTATGCTTACCTTATATGGAGGATAAGAAATAACTCAAACATAGGCGTGACATATTTTAATGTGACCTACAAATCTTTTGCCGAACACCCCCCTTACGATATTAATAGTGCATCTTCCTCGATTACAGGATAGATGATAATTATACTGTGTTTAATTTAACTGATGTACCATATTGACTGGGGCTGAGGGGCGACCGATTTATCGCCCCGGCCGTCAAGTGAAGAAGTCAGTATTGGATATTGGCCGCTACCCGGCCACAAGATGATAAATCGAGGGTGATGTTCATGAATTTTTGATTATCTGCCATCAGGCTGGTGAAGGGCCGGTTATCGTATCGGCATTGAAAAAAATCATTATCGGTCTGTCTAAAATCCATAGGCTAGTGAGTTAGACGGCCTGAAATTGGGTATTACTATACATTCCATCCATTGTAAGACCGAGCTATTGGCAACAAATAAACCCTCGTTGAAAAGGGCTCGTTGGTTCCTATTCAAAAGTCCTTAACTCGTCGAGTACTCTGACGAGCTGGCAGAAAATTTATGTTCTTACGTATTATGACATCTTACACTTGAAATTGTTTGGAAATAATGAGCGAGTATGCTCTGATACGGATTCGAACTTGTTGCTATTGTAAGCATCACATATATAAATGATAATGAGCGGAGCGCCGAAGGCTTGTGAATGGCTTAATTCCCAATAAGCCAAGGCTGGACGTTAAATCTGTGGTGATCTTCTTTACGATATTATCTCAAAACCATTTTTGCAGAATATGGAAATGGTCGCAGTCCCCGCAGAAAGTCATGGAAATTTCTTTGTGGGAGACGCATACATTATTCTGAAGGTGAGTAGTCTGTCACTATACGTTAAAATGGGGTTGTCATGACAACGAAACAACCTGCGCAGACATGCCACTGTCGACATGAAAACATTTTTTGATAGAAATTTTTTTCTGTAACAGACGAACGATAAGAAAACACGAGGAAATAAATGGGAGCTTCATTTCTGGCTTGGGCAGGAATGCTCCACAGATGAACAAGGTACGGTACCGGGTATCGGTATAGGCCCTGTAATGTAGGCCTGCATTGATTGCGCCCGTCAACTGACAGTCACGATTTTTCGATAATCATGGATATCTGCTGTCAGCTGAGTAAGGAGACATTATTTGATATTGACATTATTAATCAACGAATTTATCCACCAGAAGTTGAAATCAGACGATTATCGAGGTGGATATTCGTGTTTTTTTATCAGCCAACAGCCACTAATGTGTTTTACGCTATTGTATCAGCTTTGAATAACCAACATTGGCCGATCTCTAATTTAAATGTAAACACGTCTTTAAATTTGATGCGGTTCGAAGGATTTATTCCCGCAATCTGCATTCTTTGCATGTCGGCCGAAATATTTCGAATATTATTATGGGTCAATTTCCAAGTTTGACGTCTTAAGATTGGCACAGTTCAATGAATATGCAGTGTTTGCAAATTTGCGCCTTACCCTCATTTAACGAATTATGCTGACTCATCGACTATATTAGATTATATTTTACCACACAGGGGTCACCAAATTCAATAAGCTCTCAAAGTATTTCACTGATCATTAACAATAGAAGGGTTTGTTTGTTGGGCTTTTGTTTGGTTGCCTCCGTGAGTTAGATCTCAAACATTAGAACCGGCTAACTGTTTGCCGTTGAAATGATTTTTTTCTGTTAGTTAATTGAGCGAATGTTCGCGTAGACAATTTCATCGCTAAACTACTGAAGTGTGAACACAGCTACGTTAAAAAATGATTTGTAAGCAAATGGGTTATTTGTCTGCTTAATCAGCAAATATTGTAACATGGTCTTTCACTATGCTATCGAGCATGTACTTCTGCTTTAAGGCAGACCCACAGTGGTAAATAGAATCATTTGTGATCCTGCATTTGAATCGAATAATAATTTCTTCAAATTAAATCAGCGAGCCCTCTACTCCTCCCTCTATCTCTCCCCTCTGCCCCTCCCCCTCCATGTTCCAAAGTCATTGATTTTCGATAGGTCATGGCACCTTAAATTATAAGGTCTCTATCTCTCTCTTTCACTCCCCTCCTCCTCCCATGTTCCAAAGTCATTGATTTTTGATAGGTCACGGCAATTTTTATTATAAAGGTCTCTCTCTCTCTCTCTCTCTCTTTCACTCCCCTCCGTCTCCCCCCATGTTCCAAAGTCATTGATTTTTGATAGGTCATGGCAACTTAAATTATAAAGGTCTCTACATCTCTCTCTCTCTTTGATAGGTGCTGCTGCTATGATGACAACACAGCTGGATGACTTCCTGGGCGGTCAACCGGTACAACATCGTGAAGTTCAAGGCAATGAGTCCGAGGTTTTCAAAAGCTACTTCAAGAGTGGGGTTGTGTAAGTTGATATTTGGGGCGTTTTTTTTGGTCCTAAAAAACGACAAATTTTGACCAAAAACTCTGGAATTTTGACAAATATTTTGACCTAACAAAATTACGCTGTGCTTTTTATTGCATTACAAATTTCAACACACCGGGAAAGATCGGCAGACGATCCAGATAGTTGCGTCGTAGCAGATTTAATAAATGTCTTTAAGACGACATCATGACAATTTTTTATCTGTTTTTCGTGAGTTCAGAGGTCAATTTTTATAAATTTTTTAGTTACAAGAAAGGAGGGGTCGCTTCCGGTTTTAAGCAAGTCCAAACCAATCAATACGACGTCCGACGACTTCTTCATGTTAAAGTAAGTAACCCTTAACTTTGTAGCTTTGAAATAAAGACAAGGGCATGTACCCCTACTAAGGTCAATATACACCGGGATTAAATTTATGTATTACCCACGAAGCCTATTAAGGTAACGTACGTCTTGATGGTACGAGTCATCAGTCATGATCCCTATATAAGTAACATGTCATATCTGTGTTTGTATAAAATGTGGCGAACCCTAGTGAAGTTAAATGCAATATATCTTACCAATGTCTGGTATAGGCAACCAAGTCAATTGCTAGTACGTGTGTTGATACTTGATATTTCCAATTTATAGCTTGCATAACTGTTGTGCTCCCCCTTGTCTGCTCCACCTTGTCTGCTTGTCACTCCACAAGCTTGATCACAAGTCAAGACTAAACAGTCTGCTCATTTTCATTCCAGGGTAAGAAGAACGTTGTCGCGACCGAGGTTGATTTGTCGTGGGAGTCATTGAATCTTGGTGATGTTTTCCTTCTGGATCTCGGAAAACATATCATCCAGTGGAACGGACCGGAAAGTAACAGGATGGAGAGACTGAAAGTGAGTTTGCGTTGAGTTTTGTACACAAAATCGAAACGGGTATCGTTTATTTTTCGAAATTTGGATTTTTGTACCAACAAGTGCACTAAAAGTGAGTTTGCCTTTGTGTAGTTAAATTCCCATGCCTCCGAGGTAAGACATTAAACTTTTTGTCCATATTTGATTTTTGCTACATTTGCACAGACTTGATGTAGGCATACGCAGACACTGCTGGACACTGGTATACTGCATAGTTTTTCGATATTAGAATTTTGCTGCATTCACACATTTTGCTGCATTCACACATCTCTATAATAGGCTACCTTAGACCGTAACTGATCAGGTCAAAATTATTTTCCAAGGCGATGACGTTGGCGAAGGATATCGACAGCCGGGAGCGCGGAGGTCGAGCGAAGATCTACATCATTGAAGGATCAGACGAAAAGGCTACACCAAAGCTTTTTCAGGTAACATGACCAAATGGCCACGCACATTGTCAATTTGCAAGGAATGTACCCCAAATGATGGGACAGGCTTCCTATGACTGTCTTGCAAATTGCCGCAGCGTAGCGCCGGTGCTTCGAGACCGAGCGCGAATCCCGCGGGTGAACATGCGCCGTTTAACACGCCAGAAAACATTTCGTCTTTTTTTCGCTCTTATGCAGGGGGTGTTCGAACATAAACAACCCCCTCTATATCCGCACCTGGTACCCCAAATGTTGGGAATATAGCATGTTACATATTATAGTCACCCAGACACACACGTCTACCTAAGAAAATTTCTCCAGTAATAAATAAGGAAGGTACCGATGTTGCGTACTGACACGTAGAAACATCCATGGCATGTTAGTATCCAAAATAGAGTGAAGCATGTGACCTTCCGCTACACGATTCTCTTCACATTATGTATGCCTTAGACAGCATTAACCGGTAATCTATAGACTAGGTATAGACCTTCGTCTATTTACCTGTGAACGGTCTGTCAATAGTTGGATACAATTGGGCGTTGTTAGCCTCTTGTATTATATCATTCATACATCACAATTAGCCATTCATGACAGCACAAACAGAAGCGCTATGACTTTGCCCATCCTGTTCGCACCTGTCATTAGCCATTGTGACAAGACAAAAGACTGAAATTTGATGAATGAAACGCGAATTCAATTTTGTGACCGAGGATTATCCTGACGTTGTAGAATTGAATTGAATTCTAAGAAAAGTGCGGTGACGTGGCATTGAAATTGAACATTCATTCCATCTACATATTATGGTGTAGCTTGTGAATGATAATTCTCGATAAACCAAGATTGGACGTTAAAGCTGTGGTAACTCATTCAATCTATTACTATAGTAGGGTGAATCATTGTATCTCGATAATCTGGAGTGGACATTAAATCTGTGGTGAGAACTGAATTAGCATTATTATTCTCAATAAACTAAGGCTGGACGTTAAATCTGTGGTGATCTTTTTTACAATATCTATTGATCGTCCGCCATGGGCTCCACTACACTCTTCAACTATTATATTGGTAATTCTCTTTAGAGTCCTGACCTGGCGTAAAGACTCGGCGTGACTCTATTGAAAAAATACATATCTCTTCTCTCTCTCTAATAACATTATAACCACAGGGCATGCAAGAAATCTTGGGGAAGAAGATTACGTTGAAACCGGCCACCCCCGATGACGTCATTTCAAGACAGAAGCTTGGAAACATAAAGTTATATCAGTACGTCATTTGAATTTTATGTATCGTGCAGGCTATGCAATTGACTCACCCGTGGGTGGAATCCCTTCCGACAAGCATTAAGGATGACCCTGCTTCGAAATGAACTGTTTCAAACCAATTGTGTTTCGATTCCAAACAAATTACTCATCATACGCTAGGGGGCGCTATACACCTCAGTTCAAAATGGTCTTCGATTCAATTTGAACCAGGCTTCGATTCGATTCTAAACAAATTACTTGTCAAGCACTAGGTGGGGCTATAATTAGCGTTTCGGAATGCGCTTTGAACTGATTTTGTGATTCGATACGAAATTCGATACGCTATAGATCTCGGTTCGAAATAGGTTTCAAACCAGATTCTATTCGATGTGTTCATTGCTGGCGATACACTAACAGTAGCTGAGCGGGATCTACTGTTAACCGCCTACGTTACTATATTTATCTCCTGGTCTTTCATTTGGTTTTATACCTCTGAATATTTGGTTAATTATTACCTCACAATATTGACAACTGACGCCGGTTGCCGACAGGGAAGGATGTTTGCCCACAGATTAACCCTTATATGTACAGTTTTGAGTGATAATTCAAGCTAAATTTTGGGTAAATTCATGCTGTGTTTGGAAATGGTTAATATTGTTATCATGTAGTATAATCAAAAATATTAATTTGTCGTGATTTGACAAGCAATTGAAGGATGCTTGAAGCTGCTCGAGATTTTGATATCATGGAAATATGTAGCTTACAGTTGAAATTGATGGCCAGGAAGCATGGGGAAACGGGAGGTCTTGCCAGGATACTTTCTGTTGCATTTGAACTTAAATGGAGGTTGGCTGTAGGGATGGGCAATTCAAATCAAATATTCGTAATCGATTCGAATCGCAAGTGATTCGATTTGACTGTAAATTTTAAAATCAGGCTTACTACCTCCACCTAGTGGACATCCAATCTTTTAGGTAAAAACTCTTTTCTGCGACGCTTACTTCCTCATTCTCTCTCACAAAGTTCTTGCTCGGCCTCTTCTCAATGCTCTTCACATATTTTTTCCCATTTTTTTGTTCATGAAAAGAGGAAGATTTTTTCCTATTTTAAATTTTTTATGTAAAGGGGCTGATTCGGTATGAAAGAATTATTCAATCTGCCCATCCCTAGTTGGTTGGTGTTGTTTTGAATCTATGGCATTTTCAACCCTACTAAGGTACAGTAATGTACGTCAAGTCGATGCTCACAGTATGCTTGCCTGCATTTGCTGTTTATAGCGCAGCCGCAGCCCTCTGTACTCTCAGAAGGTCAGAGGGATATTTACCATGTCTGTTTCGCAGTGTGTCTGATCAATCTGGACAACTCATGGTACAAGAGATAGCAACAAAGCCTCTCAGCCAATCCCTCCTGCAACATGACGATTGTTACATCCTCGACCACGGTGGAAGCAAAATCTATGTCTGGAAAGGAAAGAAATCAACTAAGGAGGAGAAGAGTGGATCCATGTCAAGGGCTATGGTGAGTTATTGACAGAACCGCAGCCGCGAGCGCGATGTTTACAGCCGCCAAGCTGATCGAATTCCACTCTCTCCACTTCGTCCTAGACGACAAGTCGACATAGTGCATTTGCCTTTTTCTTCTCGCCGAAAATGAGAGAGACGACGACGCACATCGTCTCAGGAGACGGCTTAAGTGCTCCATGTAAATGGGCTTATTGACAGAACTGGCCCTCTCAAGTTTTAATTAGGATATTGGAGTCTGCATTTCAGGCCGAGTATGTGAAATATTTTTGACAAAATGTGGCAGGTGGGACTCCATGATACAAAAAATAGTGGAGCCGATAGCTGACGATCCAAATAGTTGTAAATATAAGTCACCACAGATTCCAAAGCATCACCCTACTATAGTAATAGATAGAATAGTCATCACAGATTTAACGTCCGGTCCAGAATATTGGAATATAATGCACTGTAAGCTTTCGGAGGTCCGCTCCCGCGCTTTGGTCGTTAAAAAAAACGCGTTGTTTGATGATAACGCTTTTATCATTGTCTACGACACAATGACACAAGCTTTCGGACCTCTGCTCTGTGGCGACTCGTCCTATGTATTACTATAGTAGGGTTGAGTTGACTATTTGGATCGTCCGCCATCAGCTCTAATAATACAAAACCTTGTGAATTAGACTGTGAATTAGCCTGTCTAACGATGTCTTATTCAGGGTTACGCAAAAGCGAAAGGATACCCGGCCAACGTTCAGATCGAAACGGTAAACGACGGTGCTGAGTCTGCCATGTTTAAGCAACTCTTCAAAGATTGGAAGGACAAAGGTGAAGTCGTCGGGGTGGCAAAAGCATACACCAAGAACAGAATTGGTAAGAAATTTGATTTAAAGAGGCCAAGAGAGAGAGAGAGAGAGAGAGAGAGAGAGACAGACAGTGAGAGACACAAAGAGGGAAAGAAATTTGATTTAAAGAGGCCGAGAGAGAGAGAGAGAGAATTCAAATGTGTGTTTGAAGATGCAAGGCATTGGTATTGATTAAAAGAGAGAGTGTGTGTGGTACAGAGGAGCGTACAAAACTGTACAACGCGTAAAAACCTCCCAATGCAGTGAAAAGCCTGGATGAGGGCCACCAAACAGTAGCTGCAGTGTTGCTGCCTGACATTTGGTCCGAAAAATAACAAAAAATGCCAAACAAGAGAAGAGAGAGAGAGAAGTGCCAGTCCTTAGATGCTTACAAGCATGAATGAGGTTGTACTGCGGTTCAGAGTTTTGCAAAACAGGCTCTGGTAGTGCTTTTAAAGTTTTTTTCATCTTCAGCGAGGGTTGAAAACGTCAAGTTTGACGCGGCACTCATGCATAACCAACCCAAGATGGCGGCCGAAGAAAGAATGCCTGATGATGGATCCGGAAAGGTTGAGGTAAGCTACACACACACACACATATACTTACGTTTTGGTTCAGTCATCCGTCCATATTATGACATCACAATATACATCTATGATTCTGCTTTTATTCAAATTGTGCTATTACGATTCATTCCATCTTCATCTAATGAAGGAGCAGAGCTCCGAAAGCTTGACACTGTTATAATTCTCAATAAACCAAGGTTGGACGTTGAATCTGTGGTGTTTCTACTTTGTGATATCAGAATACTTTGAAATTAACGAGGGCGTTGCTTTTAGGTTTACCGTATTGAAGGAAGTGAGTGCGTTAAAGTTGACGAATCTACCCACGGACGATTCTATGGAGGGGATTGCTACATCGTCTTGTACACTTATCAGCACCACAATAAAGACCAAATGCTACTCTATTACTGGCTGGTACGTTTGTTTTTTACTTCATTGTCGAGAAGAAATGTGGCCTTAAGAACTGCTATGTGCACTTTATTGCAGAGCTCTGAAAGCTTGTGAATTATATTCCAATAAACTGGACTGGACGTTAAATCTATAGTGACTTATTTTAGCCACTATTTGTACCGTCCGCCATCAGCTCTACTATTTCCGAGCCATTAACCGCAGCGTCGAGAATATCAGCGACGTAGACTTCTCGCGACTGAGTGATTTAAAACTCATTTCTCGCGTAGTTCACCACCCTCGTTCCAAGCGCTACGCTCGCTAAGTTTTACTCTCAATGTGAACAAGCTTGAGCTCTGAAAGCTTGTGAATTATATTCCAATAAACCAGACTCGATTATTAATCTGTGGTGACTTATTCTATCCATTACTATAGTAGGGTGGTACTCTGAAAGCTGGTGAATTATAACCCATTCAACTAGACTGGACCTTAAATGTTTTAATTCTCAATAAACCAAGGCTGGACGCTAAATCTGTGGTGATCTTCTTTACAATATCTAGGATAGAGATTCGAAAGCTTATGAATTATATTCCAATAAACTAGACTGGACCGTAAATCTGTGGTGGCTCATTCTATCTATTGTTAATTGGATCGTCCACTGTAATCTCAACTTATAATATTTGATTTTCTGACAGGGACGGCATGCGACACAAGATGAAATTACAGCGTGTGCGTTTCAGGCCACCGCTCTCGACCAAATCTACAACAATGAACCTGTGCAGGTTCGAGTCGTCATGGGAAAAGAACCAAAGCATTTCTTGGCCATTTTCCAAGGAAAATTGATCATCTTTGAGGTATTTGTGAATAAATAATGTTAGATTGCTTCCCCGGGTCTCACCCTGTTTTCCACGATCACCCGGCCCCCTTCTCCGATTCTCATTCAGCACCCAAAATCATCAGCGTTAATGGTACAATATCCTTCTTTTCTCTTCTCATTAACCCCTTCTTTCATATGGCTTTTTTAGAACTAGACATCAGGGTTTGCCACCCAGAAGCCCCTGTTTGGTGGCCTCATCTAGCTTCTTCAGACCAGTCACTCCATCGGGTGGTTGGTATATTTTGCATCCGCGATTTGCTCCTATGCGAGCATCCTGCCCTCGTTCATCATTTTCCTCCCACTGCCCTTTCTCTTTTTTCTCCTACTCCTCTTTCTCTCGTGTCTCCTACTCTGTTACTCCTTTTTCTCTTATTCTTTTGATCTCTCTTTTCTCCAGCTATTCTCACTCTCTCTTTTTCAAATTTGAACTTACACCGCATTTTTTTTCATCTTGCAGGGAGGCACTTCAAGATCTGGCGGTCAAAGTAAGCCAAGCGACATTCGTCTGTTCCAAATCCGCGGAAGATCGAAATACGACACAAGGGCGATCGAGGTTCCACCAAAGCAAGTTCCCGCATTTCAAATTTGTGTCATGCGGTCGGCATAAAAGTAGTCAAAGACTAGGGGGCGCTATATATCCTGATCGAGAGAAATTAGCCTACCGATACTGTTAATTTCAAAAATCTGTTGATTTAAACTGTTTTCGTCACAATTCCCATATTCTGCATTCAAGTTGTCAAACACTAGGTGGCGCTATATATCCTGATCGACAACCAGAGAGAAATTCGCGATACTGTTAATTTCAAAAATCTGTTGATTTGAACTGGTTTTCGTCAAAAATCCCATATTCTGCATTCAAGTTGTCAAACACTAGGTGACGCTATAGATCCCGATTTCGAAATATTTGTGCTTTTATCCGATTTCGAGCCCAACCTCTAGAATGTATTTACAGTGCATTTAAAACTGTGACTTTATATCTTCAGAGCGGCATCTTTGAACTCAAACGATGTGTTCATTCTGTCTGGACCAGCGAACAGTTTCATGTGGGCAGGGAAAGGAGCCAATGGTGATGAGAGAGAGATGGCGAGATCGATCGCTTCGACCATTAGCAAACGGTGACTATATTTTATTATTATTTTTTATCATGCGATGATTCTTTAGGGCTCCTTATATTATATCCTTGACTTGATATCCGGGTAGCCAGATGAGCCAGTTTTTCTGTTTTTGTCTCACATATTTAAAGCCCGGCCTTGGTTTATTGAGAAATAAAACATTCACAAGCTTTCGGAGCTCCGCTCCTTGATCAGATGAAGATGAAATTCCCAATAAATCAAGGCTGGACGTTAAATCCGTGGTGAATCTTCTTTACTATATCTATTGATCGTCCGCCATCGGCTCCACTATATTCTGTGATTCTCTGTTACAACTGAATTTGAAAATCATTGTTCATGGGGAACACTGATAATGTTTGGGTGAAACACTTGAAAAAATTTTCAATGACGGGGATGCTTTACAGTCTATTGCCTCTAATATATTCTTTTATCTTTGTTCCAGTGAGGTTGAGACCGTACCGGAAGGCAATGAGAACAACGACTTCTGGAATATGATCGGAGGCAGAGCAGAATACGCGAGCAGTAAAGCATTGCAGGTAGGTGGATTGGGTGTTATCTGGCTTCTAGCTAATATTGATATCAATAAAAGTTAAAAATGATGTAATTGTGACATAATCGTCCCCCTTTTTTTTAATTTTATATTCTAAGGTTAGCGCTCTTTAGCTCTTTAGAGAAAATTGTTTGTAAAAGTGCATTTTGCTGTAGCTTTGTACCGTACAACTGCGTCCTTCTCATTGACAAAGTTGTGTACTAATAAATAACTGCTTAATATATATTTGCCTAATATCAGGTGAGGAGCGAATTAGCATCAACGTGTGTGCGGCTTAAAAAGTTTAAGAACCCTGACGTAGACAAATCTAGTGGTACGTCTGGTAGCCTACGTAGCGGTCGCTTCTTCTGTTCCCACTCTGACCTCCACTTGTCGTCCGATGCAATTCCTGAACACCTCACGGAGGATTGTGGTCCGTTCTGAAAACCAGAAGTATTGACACGTATACCGTGAGCATTTATCTGGCGTATATTGCCTTAGTAGGGTTGAAAAACGCCATCAATTCGAACAACGATTTCCTTGTTGTCGTACTTTTTTTCTATCGACCTCCGCCCACCGACGAATGACCCAGTCCTCAAAAGAGCTCACCTCATTCTTTTCAAAATCACAGGTTGAAAGTCCAGACCACGAGCCGAGACTTTTTGAATGTTCTAACCAGACCGGAACGTTCAAATGTACTGAGATACACGACTTTGCTCAACGCGATCTCGATGAGGATGATGTGATGCTGTTGGATACATTCTCAGAGGTAAGAAAATGCCATATCTCTCTCTCTCTCTCTCTCTCTGTCTTGTAGTGCCTATAAACGTCAATTTGAACCACGTCTCCTGTTAACATCATGTTGTTGGATGCATTCTCCCTCCTCTCTCTCTCTTTCTCTCTCTCTTTATATCTCTATCTTCCTATCTCTCGTAGTGCCTAGAAACACCAATTTGAATCCCGTCTCCTGTCTACAGGTTTATCTCTGGATCGGTAAAAATGCCAACAAAATTGAAAGAGAGTCGTCCATGGCAACGGCCATCGAGTACCTCGAATTTGATCCATGTGGGCGGGACAAGGACACGCCCATTATTACTATCAAGCAAGGATTCGAGCCGCCAACATTCACGGGATGGTTTGCGTCGTGGGATAGCGGATTGTGGAGCGTGAGTGAATCAATACTCAAATTCTTCAATTTTTTACATCTCCAATCAGACCATTGGCATATCGGATCACTCTCCTTCATCAACTCCTTGACATTGTCGTCTCCTGGCACTCTGACACACTGTCTCTGCCTTATGTTCTTCAACCTTGAATCAGAATTTCAGCAACTATTTGGAGAACTGGCTTGTTTATGGACTAGGAGTCAACCGATTATTGCCTTGGCCGATATTCGTGACTTTCCGATTATATTGATATTGGCCGTTAGTCAAGTGAGGAAGACAGTATTGGATATTGAAGCCGATAGTCGTGAATTTTTGATTATAGACACCAGCCATCGGCCTTGAAAAAAATCAATATCGGCCGATCTCTGATACTGGTACTGACTTGTTTATGTTCCAGGGTGGTAAGACATACGAGGAATTGAAGAAGGAACTCGGGGGTGATACAGGGTTCGAAGTGATCAGAGCAGATATTGTAAAAGAGAAGCAAGAAACTCAGGAACCTGCCAAAAAATATCCTCTCGTCGAACTGCTCAAGAAAGCGGACGATCTTCCGAAAGATGTCGATCCCACGAGAAAAGAGGTAACAGTTCTTTCATTTTTTGTAAAAAGTCAATGACTAAGCCCTGTTTTGGGCCGTTACCACGGTAACTGTTAACCGGCCGAAACGAGCGCGTCTTCGGCCATGTTTAATAAGAGTGTGTGGCGTTAAACGATTCGGCAGCGATTTTCTCGTCGCAACTCCGTGGATGTATATTCTCAGGTTAGGCTCTTCAGAAGGCCAATGCTAGGGAAAATGTTGAATAAATGCGATGATATTAGGGGACAAACTTGAGGTTGAAAACGGCATCGCAGCGATGGCACTAACAAGCACATGAGGGCCTGCCGACATTCGCACAGCGTGCCGGCCATGTACAGCTCTCTGGAATCTAATCGTAAAGGCAAATGAAGTCATAGAACGATGTCATGTGACCTAAATAGTAGACGATGCAGTGGCGACCACACAATTTGCATATTTATCATTCCATCTTCACCTGATGAAGGAGCGGGACTCCGAAAGCTTGTGAATTGTCTCAATTAACCAAAGCTGGACGTTGTGTCTGTTGTGAATCTTCTTTACGATATCTATTGATCGTCCGCCATCGGCTCCATGATATCCTAACTCAAACGGTATCTCCACTTCTAAACACCTGATGAAAGAGTTAACCATCGAAAGCTTGTGAATGTTATAATTCTTAATACAACGATTCCGCGTTGAATCTTCTTTACGATATCCATAGATCGCCCGCCATCGGCTCCACTGTTATTTTTTACCTATGTAGGGTAATAAGATGTGGTCAAGTTTCTTTACAACATCTATTGATTTTCCGCCATCGGCTCCACGATATTCAACGACTTTCATTTTTACATATTTTTGCAACGATCGATATCTTTTACGTAGGAACACCTAGATGAGACGGAGTTCCAAGAGGTTTTTGGGATGACTCTCAAAGAATTCCTTGCGCTTCCCGGTTGGAGGAGGGAGCACATGAAGAGAGCTAAGAAACTCTTTTAAATTAATCCACCTTCGTCACTCATTAGCGAGTCTGTCATGAGCGATGTCACCATGACAACCGTTATGACATCTCTCATGACATCATAATGACTTTGCTTATGACGTTGTAATCACTCCACTCATGACGTCATAATTTCTTTGCTTATGACGTCACTGTAAAAGATAATTGATGTGGATTGTAAGATGAAAAAACGTTTTTTTGCTAAAAATTGCACCAACTTTGATCGAGAAATACCACATTTTGACATTTTAGTAATTTAACATTATGTATGTTTGATTTTTTCCCGAAATCTTTGCCCAGGATCACGCAGATCGCAGTAAATCAGCCCAAACTACTGAATTATTACGCCACAATTCACTATTGACATCACAATCATGCCAATCAATCAAACAGTCATGTAGAAATGATGATGTAATAATGGGCTATTGCTTTTCTGGTCTATGACATCACTGGTACTAACAGTTTCCTGTTATTATGTTCCTCTTTGTCAATTATTATCAAGAGGAAGTCTAACCTGCTGAAATGTAAAATGAACTTGTTGCATTCCCGAATCTGCAAAGTTGACAGACTTCGTTTTCACTGTACCTTGCCTCACTGTATTAATCAAAGTATCATTGTGACGACATGTAACAAAATCCCTATTTCCCCATTGTGATTCATCAACACTATAGAAAATTCAAATATTCACTGTATCTCTACCTCCAACTAACGACAAGAAGTCTTCAAATTTTAACCACATTCTTTTGCAACACCTCGATTGTGACGTAATATTTGATTTTCCCACTATATGACGTCACATCGGTGCCATCAGCTTTGCGCCTGTAATTAATTTTAATTAGACAAACGTAATTTAGTTATTGCACTTAATTAATTGTCCGTGATTGTTGTCGTTCCTCAAATATAATTTACATGTATGCACTGTACCCGACTGACGACAGCTCTCGCAGCAGCAGTGACGTCACAATTCCGTCGCGTTGTGACGTCATACAGTCGACAGACAAGACGAGCTTTAAGCAACTTGAGGTAGAGAGTATGGCAACAGTTCCGTCTGAATCGGACTGACCTTTCATAACCCTACCGACGGGACTGGATGTACCCCGAATTCATGTGCCAGCATTAGTAGATTATGAAGGCGCGCGATTGGGTACACAGCAGACAGACTGCCAGAGCAAATTTAGCCGCAAGACAGTTTATTATAATGACGTGACGTGGGGTGAGTAGACAAGCGTTAAAAGATTTGCGTTCCGTAGCAGTCGACAAAATAATACCCATTTCAGTAACCGGCAAATATATTTAACGCTAGATGGCGTTATTGAGTCCACAACCAAAGTGGTGGTGATCAGGGCTTTCAACCGTGAAGTATTGTCGCGTGTACCGTGAAGCATTGACCCAACGTGTATTTCCTAGGTAGTGTTATCAATCCGAAAGCAACAGTCTATCAGCACTTTCCACTCCGCAAATAAGAACGGGCTAGCTACAACCCTGTCTGGTGGCGACTGATTGTGAGGCCTTCCGGGCCCCTATCGTCACCCTGGTCTATACCGGAATATCTAATGAAATTAAATCATATGTCGATCAGAATGGCTGTATATAAAAACTCCCAAAGCGTTTCGGAGTCGTCCTTTTTCCACCAAGGATCGTACCTCCAAAGATATATTCGGTAGATGGCGCTATTGAGTCTAATTCCACTACGGTGTGACGTCGGCTAAGCTCTTCCTAACCGTGACGAAATTGCTTATACAAAACATGAAGTGTATTCAATCAACTGAATATCGAATGTTTTTAAACTAGTTGTTTTGTTACGTCATTTCACGTCACGCATGTGACGTCATATCTATCGAGGATGTCTCTAGTAAGAAATATAATAAGTCACCACAGATTTGACGTCCAGTCAACTTTGCTGTAATATAATTCACCCTACTGTGGTAATAGTTCGAATATGTCGTATATTCCAGTAAATAAAGGAAAAATGTTGGAGCCGATGGCGGACGATTCAAATAGTAATAAATATAATAAGTCACCAAAGATTTAACGTCCAGTCCAGTTTATTGGAATATAATACACAAGCTTTCGGAGCTCTGCTCCTTCATCTAACATTATGTAAATCAAGTTCAGTATAGGCAGAATGTAGGTCACGTGCCCCCGTGATTCGCTAAAATATGGGGTGAATCGCGGGAATTCCCCTGTATGAGTAATGCGGGGTAGCGACACCTGTTAAGATTGATTTGGACTTTGTGGGTGACGGGAATTGGCTCGGCATTGAAAATCAATGTTTCGGGAACCCCGCGATTTCCACGCCACATTCGGTCCGTTTCCAAGGTTCCTTGTGATTCGCGCCATTTTTTTCTTCATGATCCGTTTGAAGAGCGCCCACTTCTGGATGAGGAACTTCGAGAATTGCTTGAATAGCTCGTATGATTTCGCGATTGTTGCGTCACAGTGATATGTACCAGTAAATGAGAATGCTTCAGTGAATTTCCGTCGCGGTCCAGTAGATGTACAGTGCGATACCCTTAATGAAAGTATTACGTCACTCGCCGCTAGGTGTTGCTAAATAGCCCGAGTCCAGCAAAATGTATAGAAATATATTGATAGTAGCCGATGGCGGACGATCACTTAAGATATAGAGTGTGTGTAGCCAGGTCCAGCTAAATTAATTGGACACTTCGTTCACAAGAATTACTGTATTGCTTATTAGACACCGTCGAATTCGACATATTAATTGTAGAATCGTGGAGGCAATATTTAGGCGCCATCTTTTTCAAATCAGCAAAATTACTGTACCGGAATGTGCGGAATGTCAATCGGTGTAAACCCATGCATGTCTCGTGCTGATTGTAAACAAGGCTGCAATTCGGACATAATATCCACCTGCGATAATTAATCTAAGGCCAAGTCAACATAGCAATTAACTGATTGTGCGGTTCTTCAACCCAGGTAGATTATTAGCAATGATACTAGGCTCAAGGTACCCAGGATGGAGTGGACGATATCTGCTTGATTCAGGCTGTGTTAACATTAGTAAATTGGGTAGCGCGCAGACGCAGGCATCGGCGGGAATATTGGCGCAGCAGAAATGCCTGTCTCATGCTGTAATAATAATAATTGAAGAATCGTGGGACAACGACAACAATTAGGAGCCATTTCCCCGCGAAACAAGCCCGTTTAATTAACTGACCTTCAGAAATGCTGGTAAGAGGAAGCGCAAATTGTCCGACGTTGGTGGATACCTCATTAAAAACACGAAACCAGGCCATAGCCAGACTAGGAACAGATACTTTGAACTTTAATGATTCGTCCCAGACCGGATTATAACCTGAAAATATGATAAAAATGACAATCAAAGAAGATTCACCACAGATTTCACGCCCAGGATTGATCTGTGAGAAATAAAAAGTTCACAAGCGTTCGGAGCCGCACTCCTTCATCTTTGTTAATTTGAAACTAGATGACGTCATTGAATGACGCCTCTCAGTCATCCTTGTGATCGGGAGGACCCGGGTTCGATTCCTAAACTAACCGTTGCCGCAAACTGCTTTTGTCCGTTGCTTTTTTTCGTCTTTCGGGTCTCCGTGCACTGCGACCTCGACCACTAGTAGGCTTTGTTGATGCGCGACCACTATGAAAAATGATGACGCAATTCAAAATCGCCTCGGTGACGTCACTGATACACGTCATATCGACGTCATACTCCGACTATCGCAGAGCGCATACCTGCAATGTCCGATCCACATATCACAGTGATTACAATATTTTTTGGCTCTTCTCGCACGATGACGTCACGGTGTGACGTCATAAATTCTGGTTTTAAAACATAGCCGCTCCGGCCATTCTGTCGAAACTTTGCGTGATATAATGTCATCTCGTCGCATTTTGTTTGATAGTTTAAAGCGACTGTAATAATAAAGATCTGATTAATATCACTTTGGTCAAGGCCGATACGATAATCGAAAAATTCTTGAATATCGGTCAAAATAATTCTTAATAAACCAAGGCTGGTCGTTAAATCTGTGGTGATCTTCTTCACAATATCACATTAATGGGTCGAATCGACCGATTTATTGAGACCGATATCCAATGTCGATTCCCTTTCGCTACGATAATCGGGAATCGACCATAATCGGGGAATTTCGCATATTCACCGACAGCAAGCGTACTTGAAACCCGGAAATCTTTAAAATACCCACCGATCTGAAAGCCAGCGTTCCAAAGAGGTTGAGGATTGTAGTTACTGGAGTCAGTACGTGTAGCTCCTGGGTAGGTTCGGTTCAGATGGTCCACGTGAAATTTGATCGTTTTCTCTCTTTCTCTCTCTGCTAATCTAAAAATAGATGACGTCATCAAAAGTCGCTTCTCACATAACCATGTTGTTTCAAGCCCGCCTTCTGATCGGGAGCTTCCGGGTTCGATTCCCGACCGATTCAAACCAAAGACTTTAAAATTGATATTCGTTCCTTTTCTGTTTGGCAGTCAGTATCGGGGCAGTGCGGAGAGTTGTGGTTGTGATCTGAGCTATAAACCGGAAATACCGACACGCGTCCTAAGCATTTACCTGGCGTACATTACCTTAGTAGGGGGAAAACGCTGTAAAGTCTAAACCAACCATAGTAAAGGGCAGTGTGGTAACAAACAAGTTGCCAATTCATTCGCTCGCTCACTACGTTAGTCGTAGGTACACTCATTCAAATCAACGTACCTTAAAGCTTTATTTTCGGTGAAAGATGAAATATTTTTATAATTCGTCGATCTCAACGCTTCATCAATTCCTTTAAATTTGCAACTTTTGCAATAAATCACTTGATCTGACAAATTTTTCGATAATTTCAACTTTTTCTCCTAAAAAAAGGGAGTATTTGAGAGTTTTAGAAATGTTTGAGCATCGCGGGCGAATAGCTACCCGGTAGGGTCAAAGGTTAAAAAACTGCGTTTCGCAATAAATTGGAGTACGATGAAACTCAAGCTAATGATGCATGTATTACTGCTAAATCAGCCTTTGCTTTGTGATGATCGTTATGAATGAAAGGTCAAATTAGTCTCACTATAAATGAGAGTTAATGAAGCCGGTGGTGGACGATCAATAGATATTGTAAATAGGCTCACAACAGATTTAACGCCCAGCCTTGGATTATTGAGAATTCTAATTCTAATTCTCAATAAACTAAGGCTAGGCGTCAGATCTGTGGTGAGCCTCTTTACAATATGCATGCCTATTAAGGGTCAAAGTCAGTCACGGGTCACTAATCACCTGCTCCCTAGTTTTGAGTAAAGATTGCTGGGATGAGGCGACCGTCTCCCGCGTTTTGATTGATTCCTTCCCTGGTGACGATTCCTTGCTTTTAGAAACGCTTTGGCGCGGGAACAGTCCTTGTAGTGGCCTCTGGAAATGATCTTTCATTAAAAATAGGTCCTGCAAATTGCCAACTATATACAGTATCGCTGGTGCGTGAAAAAAGGGGTTGTGGAATTCCGAAGGTTTTCACAATTTTTTGAATGTGATGTTAAAATATGCGATCTGCAAGACGGGATTTAAAATAGTTGATTTATTTGTGACGTAACGGTTACGTCATTGACGTAATTTCGATATGTTGGGCGTGATTTTGACGTACGCCACCTGATCTGTCCGCCGTCGTCATTTATTAGGATTACTAGCGCCAGCTAGCGGCTGTGATTTTGCGGAATTATACTTACTCGACGATTCGTCGCGAGACTAACATTCATCTCAGCTGCTTCGTCTTCATCGCTGACGTCACCGTCACTGACGCTGTCTTCCGAGTCCAGCGAAACTGGAGGCAGCTTTTTACCTGGGAATGGGGTAATAGTTTGAGTGTACCAAAATGTTCCTTTGTTAACTTTGGCACTTCCGTTAATAGCCCGGTGACCACAGAGGATTGACTTGAGAGCTCCGATGCAGCCCGTACCCCTCTGCGCAGCAAACGAATAATTAACTGTGCGTTACGCTCGGTTGCGTTTTCTCATATCAAAGAAAGAAGCTGTTGTTGAATATTGAAATCGGACGCGGACCCTTCCTTCTTTTCAAGTAGCAACGTCTTTAGACTACTGACAGCATCTATTGCTTACCTTTCAGAAGGATTTTGCCTTGTAAAGCGGTTGGTGAGGGCAGTTGTTCTTCGTCGCAAGCTGGAAGATTGGCCTTTGTTAAGAGTTCAGTCCCGAGGATTCTCTGAAAGCATGAGACTCGGTAAGCAGTCACGGCTCGGTAACTTTCAAGGCTCAAATGAGCGTAAAATTCAAATCCTGATGACGTCACCCACTTGCATATATTCCGCCATTTTCTCCTTTTCACGGATCAGTAATTTTCAAGGCTCAAAATGACCACGAAAACAAACCTAGTGACGTCACTGACCTGCATATATTCTGCCATTTTTTCTTGTTGCTTAACGGAACAGTGATTTTCAATGCTCAAAATGAGCGGATATCGTGACGATTCGAACGCAAATTTACCGATCACTTCGATCGCGTCTTTAAACTTAATTTTTGACGTCAGAGTATGTCCGTGAAAAATCGTCGGTTCTCCGTCTGTTCCGTCCCAACAGTCAAGTTCCACGCAACGACATCCTTGTAAAAGTGCCCTTCAAAAAGCATCGCAGCATTAATTATTGGTATTTGGAGAGCGTTTCAACGACATCCTTGTAAAAATGCCCTTCAAAAACATTGCAGCATTAAATATTGTTATTTGGAGAGCGTTTCAACTGAATAGTGGTGAGCGACTGTTTTGGTTGTCCGTAAAAACGTACTCTATTAAAGTGTTGTACCTTGGAGGGAGTCACTATGACACCCCACCCCCCAAGTTCCAGGTCAATGGATCACGTAATTCAAGCCCTTTCAGTATGAATTAAAAATATGTATTATGACGTCACAAAAGTCAAGAAAATGGGGACGAATCGCAGGGCGAGTATGACGTCACGGTAGAGGATTGTATGAAATCAATGACGAAATACTCCCCCCCTTCGAAATTACGTTGCAATAAACCATTGTCTTACTTCATATAGGCGTCTGTACTGCTTGGTCCACGAAGTTGATCTGCCATTAGGTAGGTATTGTGCGAAGAAGCAATGAAATAATGAGATAGTGGATGCTTCATGTCTTGGTAAACCTGGATCAAGGTAAGTTAATCGTAGATTAAAGTTAATCGGTAGTTAACAACTCCTGCCTGGAATTACGCGGAGAGTTGTGATATTTTTCCCGGCAATCAACCGGAATTATCGACATCCATACTAAGCATTGACCTGACCATGAGTTCACAACGACAAATCAAAGTTGTGATTGTAATTCGAGCTGTAAGCAGTGACCTCGCATACATTTACCTTAGTAGGGTACAATTACACCTTGGTTGATACCGACTTTGCAAAAGTATCACCCTTGATAACTCGGTCGACGCCAACTCATAACGTCACAAGAATTGATTATTACCTCATCATGTCTTCTATTGAATACGTCACAATTTGGCGATAACATGAAAGTGACGAAACCGTGAACCGACATTTGTGTTTTCTCGCGTATTTCGTCATTGATTTCATAATCTTCAATTATTCGCACACAATCCTCTTCCGTGACGTCATACTCGCCCTGAGATTCCTACGTAAAAGAGTAAATTTTTCCCTCGTGACGTCATAACATTTACTATTGTAATTCATACTTAAAGGGCTTGAATCACGTGATCCTTTGACCTGGAATCTCACCTGTAGGAACTTATAAATTTCTCTCGCCGTCAAAATTCGTTTGTCCGCGGAGTATTTCTTGAAAATACTCTCAAATTCTGGCAGAAGCGACGCAGTTTGGTAAAATTCCACAAATCGACTGAAGTCAACGAACGGGGCTTCAGTCGTTACCTTTTTCTGGAGAGAGAGAGAGAGAGAGATAAGGTAAATGACATCTCGCTATCACGAAGCAATAGCCGATGGCGGACGATCAATAGATATTGTTAAAAAGATCACCACAGATTTAGCGTCCAGCTTTATTGAGAATTAAAACATTCCATCTTCACCTGATGAAGGAGCGGAGCTCCGAAAGCTAGTGAATGTTTTAATTCTCAATAAACTAAGGCTGGACGCTAAATCTGTGGTGATCTTCTTTACAATATCTATTGATCGTCCGCCATCGGCTCCACTAACTCTTCACGATAGATATAGAGAGTGTCACCACAGTTTTAACGTCCAGTCAATTTTATAGAAATTTATTGATAGTAGCCGATGGTGGACGATCACTTACGATACATATAGAAAATCCGAAACGTCTAAATTGGGAAAGGAAACGCGGGGGGGACGCAGCGAGCATCAACACACTAGCAACCTTATAGACGCGTTGGATTTCGAATAGAACTTCGACGATCGATTGGGAATGTCAGTGACCTGTCGGATTTACACAAAACGCTGACTCACAATCGACAGCAAATTGCATACGTAACAATGCACCCATCTGCTTAACATTTTCCCGCCAAGTCACGTAATTTCGTGAATAGAATCCATCTGCGTCACAGAGAACAATGTAAATAGTAAGACACGTAACAATAGAAGTTAATACGTGCCCGAAACGTGCCCCGTACCACATTAATACTTATAGACGAATGCCAGCTGGCGCGAGTCACGATTTCGCGACTGATTGCGGTTAATTTGCAGAGATTGTGGCCAATGCCAGTCTGCTAACGATACTCGACTCACCACAAAGTGCTCGACGATTTTTATCCTATCTTCCCGAGTAACGAGGCCACCTTTCCGACGAAAGAGCTCGTGAACTTCCGGGAATGTGAGTTGTCCATCGTTGTCTTGGTCCGCTTTGCGGAACACCTCCCATAGAAATGTAAGCGCAAGTTAAGGACAAAATACAAATCATACGGTTCAAGACTTAAGTCTTAGACTGAAGTCCAAATATAATACTTAAGTCCAAGTCCGAGTCCAAGACTTGAATAAGTTAGGTCGAGAAGGACGTAGCTGGGCAGAGGTGCTGGGCAGTTATCCGTGATTTTTGGATGAATTGATTGGTCGTAATATAGTGAACAGAAACGGAGGCTGCGCCAATATTCCCGGCGATGCCCGCGTCTGCGCGCTACCCAATTTACTAATGTTAACACAGCCTGAACCAAGTAGATATTGTCCACTCCATCCTGGGTACCTTGAGCCTAGTATCATTGTTAATAATCCACCTGGGCTGAAGTACCGCAGAATCAGTTAATTGCTATGTTGACTTGGCCTTAGATTAATTATCGCAGGTGAATATTATGTCTGAATTGCAGCCTTGTTTACAATCAGCACGAAACATGCATAGGTTTACACTGATTGACATTCCGCACATTCCGGTACAGTAATTTTGCTGATTTGAAAAAGATGGCGCCTAAATATTGCCTCCACGATTCTACAATTAATATGTCGAATTCGACGGTGTCTAATAAGCAATACAGTAATTCTTGTGAACGAAGTGTGCAATTAATTTAGCTGGACGTGGCTGCACACACTCTATATCTTAAGTGATCGTCCGCCATCGGCTACTATCAATATATTTCTATTATATATTGATACTGTGATGACACCCTCTATATCTACTAATATTTAATAACTATCTAATTAATATAATGCATTAGAAAGGATATAAATATTGACGAAGTCTCGGTGAGAGGTTGTCCAACTTTTTCTTGATAAAATTCAGTCCCCGCACCCAACATTTTGCTGAGTCATCGCCCGGAGCTAGGAAATTCATAGTCTTTTTCCCGCCTTTGAACACGATGGAAAAGCATCTTGTTTCCGGGAGATCCCCTTGAATGACACGTAACAATCCGTCGCGACCGGCTCGAGCCATGATGACGTCACGGATGTCAACTAAAGTAACGTCACAAAAATTAAAGTGTTTCCGAAGAAAGCTTGTGAATATTATTCTCAAAAACCAAGGCTGGACGTTAAATCTGGGGTGAATCTTCTTTACGATATCTATTGATCGTCCGCCATCGGCTGTACTGTATCCTTCTGTGAACGGTGGTCGCAGATGGTATGAAGTCGAGATCGACCTATATCGGGTTTTTTAAAGGCCGATACGATAATCAGCTCTTCACATGACTGATGCCCGATTTCGATAATCGAAAAATCATGAATATCGGCCAAAAATCGATATTAGGCTGATTCTCGTCTAATTATTGAGACCGATATCCAATATTGTCTTCCTTACTTGACTAACTGCCGATACCGATAATCGCAAAAATACAAATATCGGCCGGGCGAGAAATCGGTCAAACCCCTAGTATGAGATATAGCATGAGGCAGGAGCGGAGAGGGTATTACATAGGAATAGAGAAGCGCAGAGTAAGGTTCCGTCTATCCTATAGGTACGGGGGAGGGGGTTGTCTAACTAGAATAGAGTAGCAAGGATGACGTCCTAGGCTCATTTCACTCACATGATTCCTTCCTCTTCCACCAATTCATATTCGGTAGGCAACACCGGCTCCGGATATACGAAACCCGGATGCAATCATCTTCCAGTTTACAAATAGTGTTCACAGTACGTGTTATCCAACGGGTATGTTCCACCATCAGAAGCGTCTCCCCTTCCCGCATGACACCGAACGATTCTTGAACTAGGAAAAATTTTAAAAGCTTGTTCACATTGAGAGTAAAACTTAGCGAGCGTAGCGCTTGGAACGAGGGTGGTGAACTACGCGAGAAATGAGTTTTAAATCACTTAGTCGCGAGAAGTCTACGTCGCTGATATTCTCGACGCTGCGGTTAATGGCTCGGAAATAGTGGAGCTGATGGCGGACGGTACAAATAGTGGCTAAAATAAGTCACTATAGATTTAACGTCCAGTCCAGTTTATTGGAATATAATTCACAAGGTTTCAGAGCTCCGCTCCAACAGATCAGGGCCCAGAAAGTCTTTGGTTTCACTCGATCGGGAATCTCACCTGAGATCCCCAGATCAGAAACTGGAGAGTCAAACCCCAATATATACAGTAGGGGTCGACCGATTATCGTGGCCGATATTTGGTATTTTTGCGATTATCGGTATCGACAGTTAGACAAGTAAGGGAGTTGATATTGCATATCGTCCTCAATAGTCAAACAATAATTGGATCAAAAGTCGATAGTCGGCCTAATATCAAGGCCGGTATTCACGATATTTCGATTATTGTCTATCAGTCATGTGAAAGGCCGATTATCGTATCGGGCTTGAAAATTAAATATCGGTCGATCTCAAATCTACAACACTCACTTTCTATCTTATCTGAGAGCTCTATTGCGTCTAAGATACATTTAGGTAGGATAGGAGGAGGATGTCGCCTCGACGCATTGAATACATTGAGTAGGTTTCTTGTGCTCAGCCATGCGTGCCGTGATGTCACAGTCGATTTTTCTGACGGGCTTACTGCGTTGGCGGAGTTGCTTGGTTTTGTGACGTCACCAGTTTTGACGTCATCAGTTTGATGACGCTGGGCGAGTTTTATGAATGGAAAACCGCCTGGAGTAGTCTTTCTGACTTCATAAATGATTTCGTTCCCGCCCGGTTCCGCGATAGGAAATTCGTATTGGCTGAATGACGTCATTTCCACTTTCGTCTCTTCTGGGTGGTCGTCGGAAAGTTTCGAAAAGGGGAATGGGCCACCCCAACTTGGGTCGGGGACTAATTTACGTCCAGTTTGCACCCCGGTGTCGTCATTGCCAAAAGTAGTCGGATAATCATAGACGTCATCGTTAGATGTTGTGACGTCATACTGATGTTTATGTTGGTCCATTGAAACGTAATAAAAAGAGTGCGTGTTTGTGCCTTCTGCATTTTTTATATTGCGAGGCATTTCTTTGACTGAAATATCCGTCGATTTGATACTTCCATATTTGGTCACGTTGCGCTTTCTTGACGAAGGACTCTTTTTGCGCATGCGCGGACTGTCGTCTTCTTCAACCGATTTTTGTAAAAGTTCTTTTTCGCTGCTCATTGTCATGGTGATGTCATCGCTACCATTGTGACACAATAAAACCCAATATAAATACGTCACGTTAATGTCTATATACCGGCCTAAAATTTGAAGCGAAATGATAACAGTCACTTGGTCGGAAATCGAACCCGGAAAGTGAGTCAAGGCACTGATCGCTTACCCCATTTTTTTTTTGAATTTATGGCACTTTCAACCCTACTAAGCTCATATACCCCAAGTCAATGCTCACAGTGCATGTGTCGACACTTCCAGTTTATAGCCCAGATCACTATTGCAACGCAATCATTCGCAGTCCGGAACCTCCCGATCAGAAGGCGGACATACTGTCCACTTGGCCGGTTGGTTTAGACCGTCTGCCTTCTGATCGGGAGGTTCCGGGTTCGATTCCCGACCGAGTCAAATTGAAGACTTTAAAATTGGTATCTGTTCCTTCCCTGCCTGGCAGTCGGTATCGGGGAAGTGCAGAGAGCCGTGATTGTAATATATTGATCCGGGCTATAAACTGGAAGTATTGACACGTATACCGTAAGCATTGACCTGGCGTAAGTGACCTTAATAGTTGGAAACGCCATCCTACCCACCCAGCCAACTGCGCGGCCAATTGTACTCTCAATCAAGCCTATCATTTCTAGAACTTCCTTGAAGCCTGATTGCCAACTTTAAATTTAACTGCGAGTTCAACTCTGTGTTTTGAAACTTGTGATTTCACCCGTAGGATGTAATTTATGATATCATAATAGGGTTGTACGTTACCCGGATCTGATTTAACAATCGACAAACAGTAGGGTGCGTCATTGCAATCAATTTTCATCGAGTTTTGCCTACCCTCGAATCTATATACCTCTGCGTTCACTTTCATCTACACAAATACACAAGGCCGCACAGAGATAGGTTTCGCTGACGTTAGTGCTTATGCGGTCTATTACAACTCTCTAGAAAGTAGCCGACTCAGCTCAGCGTTAATAACAACTCTACGAAAAGCTGAGCCTAAGTCAAGCAGTCCTCTCTCAGAGATGAAACTGCCGGGCCCATAGCAACAAATTCGCGCCCGTGCATTGGGTGTAAACCGCTAGCCTGTGTCATTACGGAAACCGATTGACGTCGGACCTCCCTTTCTCTAAAAATCTCTGCCTATGATTTCCTATAAGGACCGGATCCTGTTATGTACAATTGCTCTTCGTTGTAAGGTGGCCTTGCCAAATCACTGTACAGAGCGTCTTGACTTTTGTACATATTCATCTCATTATCTGATAACGAAAAACCGCAATACGCAATATTTCTTTAAAATTCCACGCTTATCGTAAGCTCTAGGCTAGAGTCTAGACGGTTATCCCTGTCTGTGGATCTGTCTACATTTAAGTATAACGTCATAGTGCTGTCTGTAACTATTAGTCTGAAACCTCGCGTCATACACAGAATATTTGGATCAAATTTCACTAATTCGCGACTTCTGTAGACAAAAGATAAAATCTCAATTTGGCTGATAAGGGGGTTCGCCTGTAAAAGAGTTCTTTGTTGTTGACGGCCTCAAGGAATTCTACTCCCAGGCTTGTGATTTTGTGGTTTTGATCTTACGATGCAAGGCACAGTGGTGCGTTTTCCCGTTACATTCGATATAATTCCGTATTTTAGTGTTTTGTTCCGCTATCCCGTTTAGGGTTACCCTTATTCTATACAGTCTATAGGATCGTTCTATCGTTCCGCCTGTCCTTATTGGAATTGAATCTCGAATACCATCAAATGATTCTTAAAGCTTGTAACTTATATTCCAATAAACTGGAATAGACGTTAAACCTGTGATGACTTATTCTGTCTATTACTATAGTAGGGTGATACTCCGAAAGGTTGTAACTTATATTCCAATAAACTGGAATGGACGTTAAACCTGTTGCTATTTGTATCGTCCGCTCTCGGCCCCACTGTTTTTCACGTCAAGTTTTAAAGATGGACAGAGTCTGTCTACATCGTCCTTAATCGGTCCTTAATTCCCAAATACACACACACTCTGCTCTAGTATTTCCATCTCGTTACATCTCACAGCGCAGCTGACAGACAAAGTGCTATATGCTACCTGCACGATAGCTAGATCATTAATGTTTGCTTGGTGAAGTCTCTGCTTGGCAAATATCACATGCTGAGTTAAGTCCACATACGGAACGTTAGGACGGGTCAACAATTGTCTACTATTATTCCCGTACAGGCTGGTTTTTTTGAGCGATTTTGCGGCTTTTGCGCAAATATTTGCTTATTATTTTTGGATTCAGTGGAAAAAAAATTTGTGTACAAGTAAAATATATCCACAGTATTAACATCCAGCCAAATTTATAGCAATATATTGATAGTAGCCGATGGCGGACGATCACTTACGATAGATATAGAGAGTATCACCACAGTTTGAACGTCCGTCTAAATTTCTAGCAATATATTGATAGTAGCCGATGGCGGACGATCACTTTGTTGGTTGTTACGATAGATATAGAGAGTGTCACCATAGTTTGAACATCCAGCCAAACAAGACAAGCCCTGCACCGCCGTATTCTTTTCTACCATCACCAAACAGCACGCGATTCCAGTCACTCTTGCGAGCTGTTAACCTTCTAGACTAAAACTAATCTCGTAAATACTAATTAACGGACACCGCAGGTTTCGTCCATTACTTTCAACAGCACTTACGAAAGATGAAGGGCCCTTGAAAATTACATCAACACTGAAAACCGATGGCCGTGACTGCGCGTCATAAAATTTAAATTCTGCGCTATTTTTACTGATTACCTGTGATGTAACAATGCCCACTATGCAAAATTAAAAATAGCGAGGGAGTTCTTTTCCATGACTAAGTTATCACTATGACGTCTTCTTGAGGTAACAATCATGTTCTCCTGTGTCACCTAAATTTCCGTTTTCGTAAATGAATCATGGCTAATTAGTTGATTATGACGTTTAAATACAACCAGTCAAGCGGAAAATTCGTGCTGACTAGCACTTGACATTAATGAGGCGGACGGGGTGGCAACGCGGAGGCAATTGTAGCCTGAACCTGGCTAGGTGCAAATTCGAGACGAAACGCGATTTTTGCGGCCAAGGACGCGCGGGAAGGGTAGCTAACATGGGAGGGGGGACGTGTAATTTGGGGCTAATGTTGTTGCTTTGGGATTTACGGTGTTTCCAATCCTGCTAAGGTCATGTACGCCAAGTCAAAGATTACTACGCGTGTCAATCAATACTTCCGGTCTCTGGTTCGACTCGGTCGGGAATAGAACCCGGGATCTCTCGATCAGAAGGCGGACAGTCAAAATCCCTCCCCAGCCTACAGTTCTAAATCCGCCTTCTCATACATGACACAATGTATTACAGAAAACACGTAATATCTACTTAATATTAATAACACACGGTTTAACGTGATTAACTGCAAGGCTATCAGTGCAGGTTGTCTAAATGTTAAAATAACATCAATTACGTCACCAAAATATTATATAGATCCATCACAAAAATAAAATTTTGTGGAACTTATAGAACGGGGCGTTACTAATTTATAGAAGACCGTAACGATCGCACGTATCACCAAAAGATACTGAAACGTTAATGTTTTGAATTTATGGTGTTTTCTAACCTATCAAGGTCATGTACGCCAGGTCAATGCTTAACAAGTGTCACGTCTTCCCGTTAATAGCCCGGATCACAATCACAACGTTTGTGTTGTTGTTTCAAATATTATGGCTGGCTCAATGCGTCAATGCTTACAGTACAGTCGGGCTGTTCTACTGGCAATTGCGTTCAACTTCTAATCCATAAGAAGCAATGACGGTGATATTTGATAGTGGTGATACATGTGATTGTAACGATCTTGCACAAATTAGTACGCTTCCTATCAATGACATGAGGCAGGGAATGACATTTCTTGAAATGCTAAACATTGGAACTTGCTGAACAGGTTTAGAGGCATCGCTTTACTACGGAAGCAGAAAAAACAGCAAAAATGGCGTCTATGGTTAATGTCAGGCTCTCCTAAAATTGGGTGCCTTTAAATTCGTCGCCCTCCTCATTTCGACCCCTGAAAAGACCGATAAAACAGGGCTAGAATTCAACACTTGATTGGGTGTAATTTGACTTCACTGGGTTTTTGGATCGAATTTCTACCTATCTGATCGACTGTGGGCCTTTTGCGAGTGGATTTAGGCTTTGAAATGGTCTTGGCTGAAATGTAGGGTGCGTCTACACCGGTATGTAGCACATGTACGTACTCACGTATCGCAGTAACTACCTGGTATCAAACAGGTTAAGCTATCTACACAACCTCGCCCCACAAGTGTGCTTACTATACGAATGCATAGCATGCGCTGAGTGCTGGGAGGCGAAGCAGCTGCAAATGTGATAGCTCACTGATACATGCAATTATTGTGCTACATATACCCTTTAGTTTGACCCCAAGAATATAAAATCCTCATTTCCATGAAATCGGCACAAAATAAGGCCCCGTAATTTCGAGACGAGGCGGGGATTGAACATGAGCTGGGTATAAGGCCGGTAGAACCTGATCCGGATCCCAGTTTTTAATATCAGTGATGTGGCTGGAAAGGGTATCTATCATCACGTCACGACCGGTCACATCGTTTCATCTATGTTAATTCTGTCAAAGCGTGACGTCATATGTGACTTTACAGTGACGTCACAATCGTTTATGATTATTACGACATAATTTCATGCCAATAAATTTGTTAAAACGAGTGAAAATATTCATTTTGCAGAAACCAGCGAGTCTCGAAAATTGAAAGTTTTGAAAAGTTTTAGCACCCTCTCGACCTGGGACAGAAGTGCACGAAATGCAGTGGTATGTGCGCGGTATACGCGCGTGTCAGTTACACAGTGGACAGGCTCCGTAATAACGGTCACACGGCACGGATCCGAGGCTATGGGTAAGTCAACCTAATCTGAGACAGTCGGGGCTTTACGATTGTTCCGGGGTAGATGGCAATTGTCTATCGCGAGTCGATAACGAGGGCTAACCCGTATGCCTATATATATACGTGCACATGACGTTTTAACCGCTAAATATTTGCTAGTAGTGAGCCTCTTATGAAGGTTACTATGTCGTAGGTTAAGGCAGATTTTAAGGACTTGAAATTCAGGAAAATAAAATTCTCAGGCGGGATGCAGGTCGTACACTTCTGTATTTGACGTGACGGATGATGCATCTTCTAGGCCGATAGAACCACCCAGAGTCCATGGCGAGCGCCCGAAAGGACTGCTCGAAGAACTTCGCGTAGGCCTTTCTCTATTGGCTTAAAAGATGCCTTTAAATAATGATGGGGCACATGAGCAGAAAAATCAGTAATAAATACTAAACTTATGAAATAGAAGCTATTTCCATAATCAGGCCCGCCGCTAGCTTTCAGATCAATTTTATTCACCGCTTGTGACGTCACGAACAATCGACGTCACATGATGTCACAATAGCGAGGAAAATTATTCGCCACTTGTGACGTCACAGACGATCGCCTTGTGTGACGTCGCGTGTTGTTACAATAGTGCGATTTTTATCTACATGCTATTAAGTTAATGCTACGTTATTATACCTTCTTGGGGAGGGGCAATTATTCCAGTTTTGTTCCACGCGCAGCCGCGGGCCTGTCTATCGGTGGATATTTTGACTAGAGCTACGTCAGAGCAAGATCATCCAATTAGATTCGTTCGAACAGTTCGTGTTCCAGATTCAAACTTGAATTCGTTCATTAGAGGCGACGATGTGACGTCGCAAATTCTATTAGCAGCACTTATTTGTGACGACACAAATAACTTGATTGGGATTCACAAAATCGAAGAATTTTTCTTTTTCGAGTTAATTGTGATGTAACAAAGCATAAATTAGGGGAAGCACCGTATCTTTTGCTAAATTTCTCAAAAACATCGACAATTGTTGTGGTTGTTCCGCGAATTAGTCGCCAAACTCTCAACTTTTTGAAAAATTGGCGCGCAAAAAAGTTCAAAATGGCGCGAAAAAAGTTCCCACTGATTTTTGTACCATATGACGTCATCCCACAAATGTTTTGGCTTTGGGTTACCTTCTTAGGTTTTACCTAGTTGAAGTTGACCGATAGTAACCTTTTTAAAGGACGTAGGTAAACTTGAGGTCAGTGCCCCCAAGTTTTTCTTTCACTATTTTGTCGACACGTTCCGATTGCTCGTCAGTGAAGTATTCCCGCCAATTTCCAACTTGGCCTGGAAAATGAAAACGGTCAATGGGCCTTGGCGATAATCGGTCTAAACTAGGGTCCTATCAGTCGTAGGTAGGGGTGAGGTGTCGCGTTGAGTCGGGCCATGACTTTCAACAGCTTCTCCACAAACTTTACCTTTTCTGAAAAGCTTGAAGATATCTTGCAGAGGTGTTCCCGACGAAGACTGACGCATATGGTCGAAGGTACATTTCCCTCTAATAGATTCTACCTCTGTGTCCGTCAGTTCAATTCCAAGAAAATTCGCAACGTTGCGAATTTCTCCCGCCAAATTCTAGAAACGAATTGTTACGTCACACGTGTGTTCTGCGGAACGATTGTGTCGTAACATAAACTCAATTCCAAAAAAGTTGCAAATTGCTGCCGGAATAATAAACCGGAAGTATCGACACGTGTACATGACATTAGTAGGGTGAAAACGTGATAACGCCAACAACCTTCGCCAGGTCTTCGTAGCAGACAAACTTGACATTCTCGTCATCCTTATGCTTGTACCAGCTGAGCACGTGATCGGGATACCATTGACCTTCCAGTTGTTCCGTTGGCATTTTTCCTAAAGAGAGAGAAAAAGAGATATTCAGTTGTTGTAGGATAGGTTCATGTAGGCAAGGTTGGGTGTAGCAAAGCTTGACCTTACAACCGATGCAAGCTTTGTGACTTCATATCGATGCCGTTATGACGCAAAATAGATGAAGTAATGACGTGCATCGATGGCACTATGACGTCGCGTCGATGAAATTATGACGTCACGTCGACGGCATTATGATGTCACATCGGTGGAATTGTTACGTAAAATGGGTTGTTCGCGCCGTGTTTCCTTAGCTACTGTTAAATGCTTACCGCTGAAATAGTTGTCGATGAATTTTCCCCAGTCGTCAGAATATAGATCTTTAAACTGCTGTGACTGGGCGTGCGGGATGCGTCGCGAGAAATGATACCAAGACACCGTTTGATCTTTTGGATTGCGGTAGATGTAGATTATCTGAAATTGAATGAAAATTTCAATTTTCCCGCCAGAAAATTATAATGAGACAATCAATCAATCAATGAATTAGCGCATGCGCATTATCGCGCGCACCTTGACGTCACATTTACTGATTTTTTGCAAGTACAATCAATCAGTTACATAATGAACGAGCGGAGCTTCTAAAGCTTGCTCATGTTGTAATTCTGATTAAAGACGCACTCTCACCTGGCTCGTGCTTCACGCACACACAAACACACACATATACGCAGCACACACTCACCTTAGCGCCACATTTTCTGATTTTTTCCAAATTCATGAGATGAGCCGGAAGATGGCAAGAGAAAATACGATGCGGAACTGGTAGGCGGTCAATCACTTTGAATTTAGAAGCTGAAATAAGGAATATACTTCATATATCAGTCGATTCACTAGACTTTCAACATTTCAAATATCTATAGCAGTATGAGAGTTGAAGCATCCATGATAGGAATCTTAGGGTGGGGTAATTTGTCAAACCTGCTATGAATTTTATGCCAGGTTTAAAAACTTCTAACTTCGCGACAAAATTTTTCCTTGGACTTATTCCGTCAATGCATGTAGTTTATCTAGGGCAATTGCGTAGTCTGCGTGAGAAACATTCTTCGATGAGACTTTTGTCCTCTTGGGATCGGAACCAGGCGTATATTGTTCTACATTTTCGATCATTTCTAAGCATGTTGCGAGCTTCCTGGTTCACAATTTTTACAGCAACAGAGTACAAATTTGACCTTCTGTCTCAGATAGAATAGAATATACATTAAGAATGAGACGTCACGAAATCATCTCGTATTTATCGAAATATCTACTAAAGTGTTTTTGTGATACTCCAAAACCTACGTTTTTACCCTAAAAATTTGCATTCTAACTTTTTAACACGATGATGTTGAATACGTATGACGTCACGCGTCGTTAAGAGAGGAATATGCCATAACACCGGTCTAAATGTGTTAATCACACAAAAATCTTTAGAGCATCGGTTAGTTTTTTTAAAGTTCTCGTCTCTTATTTTCATTTTCTGTTAAAAGTAAGTGATTTAAGTAAATTGACTAGTCGTCTGCGACCTTAGGAGTTCAATTGAGTTCTTATACCCAAAGTTGAATCGGGTTCGAACATCAGCAGACGACTTTACATACTCACCATTGTGATTAAACAGATTTTTGTACACGTCATAATGCACGATGATAAGTTGTGACCTCACAATGATGATTTAATCGTAACAATTTGTCTTTTTTCGCGGATTAAATACAAGTGCAAGGTCAAACGAGTTCGTTTTTAAGCTATAGTGGAAAAACAAAGCTCCGGGCACGCTACCTTGTGGGATTCGACTATCAGAAAGTTGATGGTTACGCATTGTGTCTTATAGTTTCAACTAATCAGATTAAATTGCTCATTAGATAATCTTCGAGACAGTGACACCGCAATTTGAACGCCCAGAAAAATCCAGAGCAATATATTGATAGTGGCCGATGGTGGACGATAACTTACGATAGATATAGAGAGTGTCACGACAGTTTTAACGTCCAGCCAAATTTATAGCAATATATTGATAGTAGCCGATAACTTACGATAGATATACGGAGTGTCACCACAGTTTTAACGCCTAGCAAAATTGATATCGTCATAAATGCATGCAGGACGACCCAACCTCGCTCGCTCTCCTTCGATTAACTGTTCCGAATTTTCAAATTTGCCTGACCTTTTGTCCGCGAAGTGGGCTTAATCTGGGACTCAACTTTGCACCTCGTTTTTCGGCGGTATTTGCATAGTTAAACACATATGACGTCACAGGCTGGGTATTCGCAGGCAAAAACACATCTTGCGAAATTTGAAGGGCAACACCTCCCCCACACCCACTCAAAAAACACCTTCGCATCCTCTCAACATGTCTGACGGCGGCCGTGATACGAAATCTACTTGTAGAATTATCTAGCCTGAGTCCGAATTTAAGCACCTGCTATTTGACGCAGCGGGCACCATTTTTCAACGTCAAGGTATCGCGTTTCGTGTGATAAGTGTATTGGGTGATACGTCGCTCGCGATCTTAATTCAATGGCGGGATCAAAGACATGTCGTTCACATTCGAATCCATTAATGTTGACAGTTATTAATGAGATGCAGACAACACACTTTGTTCAGTAACGCCTCCACCATTGTTACGTATCGTTGAACTATTGTTACATAAACGGCTGTATATTCAATTTCTTCTTTAAAACGTGATGTGGAGTCCCGGAATAATGGCGGCTGACCGAGGGAGAGACAGACAGGCTTGGATATTTTTCTGACGAAATACCCACGAAACGCTTTAGAATATTGTAACAAATTGACGCTGTGAATTAAACGTCTTGCCCCATTTATTCTAAGTTCACAAGCTTTTTGAGCAGCGCTCCTTCATCAGATGAATATTGATAGTGACGGAATGGGGGTTTGACCAAAAATTGGCTGGGACATCTCACTTTCAAAGCCCGGCCAATCTTAGTTCACCAGCTTTCAAAGTTCTACTTCTTCATTGATTGATTGAGTGGGATTTTAATCTTGTATTAAGCTCTCACCCGTAGACTACGTCATATCAGTATTAGTTAGCGCATCAATTACGTCACATATTTTCTCACTGCGGTCACATGACGTGACCTTGCTCACTGCGGACTATGTTGACCATTACATGTTAGAGGCATTAATAATTCCGCGCCTAACAAGCTGCAAACACTTCAGTATGCAAATCATCTCACTAGGTCGTGCGAGGACACGACAGCACACCGTGCGTGCGTCATTAAAAGTTTGTCGCGCTGCAGGAATAAGGCGCATACAACCTCGTTTGAACCTTATCTCTACTTCAGTAGCACTTTGATTTTCTTGTTTCGTAACAAAAAATTCGCATTGTTCGTCACAATCATTACAGATTGATCAGGTGTTATTACGTTATAAGCGGTAAACAATGGATTCACCTAATTCGATATTTTTGTCATACTGCTTACTGCAAGATCATACATTGTTGTGTTACAATTAGTCAAAAATTCGGGTTTCGTCGGTAATTTCTATATATCGAAGTTAGTACGGCTTCCGAGGCCCAAATCAGATGCGCTCGCGGCCCAAAAGCGGCTGCGAACCGCGCTTTGTGAAACACCGAATCAATTCTTGAGCGAAGATTTTGAAACAATCTTTCGCGGTTTGAGATTGAAGCTGTGATAAAAAGTCTTGAGTTTTGGCGGAAAATTTGAATTTCTCATGAAACTGCAAAAAATGCCTCTCCTGTATGATTCATAATTGGGTGAAAAACTCCATCTTTCGGTGTTTATTTTTTATTGATGGATCAATTTATTATTATGGTTACATAAATCGAGTTGTTATGATGTCATGATGCTGTCGTTATGACAGCACAATCGAAACCATGACGCAATAGTTATGTTTCACTTGAACTCGAGGACAGATTTGTTTTTTTAGCTGATTTGGCGCGCCGATAAATCAAACAGCGTCACCGGTGCGTCCGTGACAGAGCGGTCAGGTTTCGAGGACGTGACGTCACACATTACCACCATCGCTTCTGATAAAATTTTGAATCCTTTGAATTATATTTTTTTAAAGATTTTTTGTAACAAAGGCGGGCTAACATGTGTCGTCATGTCTGGAAGCAAAAGAAGTTAGAAGCACAAATTAAAATTTAAATTAGTGAACGAGTCGGTGCGAGTGTGGGTTAAAATTTGTGAAATATCCGGATCCGGGTTTGATGCCGGATTTACAGTTGCAGGCTACACATATATGCGCCTCTATGATCAACTTACCAGGTCCAAACTCAATGATAGCCAGCTCAGCGTGCCATTTTCTCCCGATTCTCAGACTGACCGGATCTTTCCTGTATATGATCTGTTTGACAACCTCAGTGATCCAATGCGTACCTAGGATACAATGCTATTTAGTAAAACCTGTGAACAGCCGTTCAGTTGGCTGAGTGCCGGAGATGCCGGGTTTGATTCGCCGGAGATGCCGGGTTTGATTCCCGATCAAGTCAAACCAAAGACATCAAAATTGATGTCCGCTCATTCCTTCAGTATCGGTGAAAGTATTGACCTGGCGTACACGACCTTAATAGGGTCGAATACAATACTATTTTGTGGAACCCTTATTTTTAAATGCGGCCGGCATTAATTTCAAAATTGTATAATGATTAGGTCTTATGAAATTACGTAACGGATTTTTACATCCGCTAGTTGACAGTCGAGAATACTAAATCCTATCAATCAATGTCAACGCCCCTTCTAACGACATTTGATCGACTGTTTCGTAACAATGGTGCGATTACAATAAACAGATTCTTAGAATTTCTAAATTATGGCGTCATCGAAACGGGTTCGCAGAATTTATATATTCTATTGGTTAGACTAGTTAGAATACCAGGTTAAAGCAGGTATTGGATCTCTAAATCACTAAAGGCCCGCAAATGTCTAAAGGTCATTGGCGGGAGGTCGCATTAGTGCTCATGTGCATCGTCCTCATTACGCGCCCACATACTATCAGAACGTGTGCGCTCTCTTAGTTTTTAGACTGGTGCCAGCAGTGAAGACCGATTCCATACACTCTTTTTTCGGCTTTGTTGCATTTGATGGTGGCATTTGTGATTATTAACAGCTGCGCTCTGCGGACCTTCACCGTACAGCTTACACGCCCATAATCGGTCGACCCCCCCAGTTTCCTAAAAGTTATTCGGACGATGATTGCCACGAAGCTAGGAATAATAAATGGGCCAAATTGTGACGTCACAAAATTATTTTTCAGAACGGGTTTAAACCGGTTCAAGGCGCCAAAGGACTCCAGTCAAGAAATCACAGCGAAGTTAGTAAAATTTTTTCCTGGTGTACAGTTTTGTAGTAGGCAATTCGCTATATACGGGGGTTAACGTGACGTCATCCTAGAAATTTGTCGGATGTTTGCGCAGAGATGCTCGTGACGTGTGTTTACGTAGGGGATTCCGCACTGCGACGTGCGCAAGTCAAGTACGGTCGTTCGGTTCCCGATTCTGAAACTTTCGGCGTCGCTCTTTGCGCCTCACTTACACTCTATATATTTTAATATTAGTAGTGACGTCAGCGCATTATGAGTAGTGACGTCACGCGTTATGACGTAATTTAATAAGAATCTAAAATTTGCAGTGCTATGAACTCACCTGTTTTGGGGAAGGACATAATAAAAACGTCGCTTTTTCTTGGGGTCCAATTTTCGTAGGCAAACTTGGCTGTTTCGGCGAAAAAATTTGGGGTAAAAGTGTGCCCGTTCCATTCGGTTATTTGTCTGTTCTCAGCCCAATTTCGTTCAAACTCTGCAATGTCGTCTAACACTGGCTTCAGTTTTGACGGCAAAGTTGCTTCAAAATCATCATCGATCGAACTATCACGTCCAGGCATTGTTATATAAACTAAGTCTAAATCTATTTCTGAGTATCTGTGAAACAAGATAAAGAACTTAGAAGTTGAATTTTTAATTTAATTTAATTTAATTTATCGTCTGTCCTATAGACTACTGTTATCAATACCGTACCAGGAGTCGGAAAACTGAGGTTGGACGTTAAACTGTTGAAAAACATTCTCTATACCTATCGTAAGTGATCTCCAGCAATCAGCTACTATCGATAAATTGCGATATAACATACGTACGATTAATTGCAAAGTAATTCTGGCCCTCTGCCCCAGCGTAGCTTATATAAAACTTATTTGATCCACATTTTGATGTTAGACGAGTCGACCATGAAGTCGTAGCTATCAAAATGCGACTTCTTGGCCTCAAATTAGCGTCGAGCGCCTTTTCTTGGCCGTATTAAAGTGAACAGTCAACAGTTTCTGCCTCCTATGGCGCGATGCCTCGTGGCTACCCATCCCCTGGTGGCCGCGAAACCGCAACTGGCTCTCGATTTGTCTCATTCCGGTTTATATCTAATTCTCTCAAATGCGTTTTTTTCTTATTTTTTATGCGTAGTCTCTCCTTTTTCTTACTTCAACACGTAGCAAAGTCATTTCTCAAAGCCTTTGTGAGATAACAGAGTTTTCTCTGTTCAAGTTTTCGTTTGACATGATTGTGTGCGAGTAGTAGGAATTTTGTCGTCACAATGCGTTTCTATTGTTACGGTGTCAACGACAGAATATTTCGTCACAAGGAAATTATAATTGTCTATTCAATCACACTATAAAGTTGATTAGACAGACGATCGATAAATTCCGCTCCAATGATTGATACGTATGTTGCAAACTCCGGTTGTGACGTGGCACACAGCTCCTGTGTACTTATATTTGTCTAATGCTTAGACCGTTTTTAGACAACTGGCGTGTTGATCGTGATCTCTATCCAATTAATCTAATCTAATTCATACACAAGCCGGTATTAACGCACAGTATATCAGTAAATAATGAGCAAATCCGGCGGCCGACTTTCGGCGAACAGAGTATTGCAGCCACCGTAAATGTTAATAAAGTCACAAGCGTCGTTTTATATGCAGCGATTAAAACGAAGATGGACGTTAAATCTGTGAGAATCGTCTCTACGATGTTTCAATTTTGCGCGAATTTTGTAGGATTTGTTTCAGGGCGAATTGGCGCGAACGCCTGAGTTCAACAACGCTGTATTCCCGCCTTGTAGCAAGGAATATTGCATCTCTAATGCATTAACGTCTATCGCTTCCGGGTTATTTCTTTTTACCTCGTGAGTTCATACGAACTCGGCCGCAGTTTAGACGAAGGCCTAGTCTCTCTCTATGATCACGTGACCATAGTTACGGGTCAAATAAGTTTACATCGTCACATTATTCATTGCTTGCAGTTTGGTATTAGCCGTTGAATTGCATTACGTTATGCACACAGACTCAAAAATATTGAAGCCGATGGCGGACGATCCAAATAGTGGAATATAATTCACCCTATTGCAGTAATGGATAGCATAAGTCACCACAGATTCAACACCCACTCCAGTTTATTGGAATATGATTCACAAGCTTTAAGAGCTTCACCCATCACCCATCTGGTGACGGCGAGATGAACCCGTTCCATCTTCACCTGATGAAGGAGTCGATCTCTGAAAGATTGTGATTCCCGACCGAATCAAGCCATGACGTATCGCATCGCATAGTAAGCATAGACCTGGCGTATATGACCTTAGTACGGTGGTTTTTTTTTGTATCGGGGGAGGGTTGAGGTTGTACAGTCACGTAATTTTAATGGAAAACCTTCCTGTTACATAAGATCGTTTGCTCTCATGCTGCGGGCGTCAATTTTAAGCCGTTTCAGAACTAGAAAGCGTTGTAAGTAATTACAGTTTTGGCGGTTGTGTAGCATTCTTTACTTCAACTTGTTTACGGCCTCTCACAACATAACAAAGCTGAAGGTGTGTAGGTCATTAAATCTGGAAAATATTACATTTACATAACATAAACTCATTGTCCAGTTAGGGTGTAAACAACACGCCCCTTCCACAGATTTGTGCTCCTGTGATGAGTGTTTAAACTGTGCTATATTCTAGAGATCGATCGATACAATTCGGCTTTTTACATGACTGGTGGCCGATATCGAAAATACAAAAATCATGAATATCGGCCTCGATAATCGGCCTGAGTCTGAGTCTGAGAGCTTCTAAATTGCAGAATCTGAGTATGTACTGTTTAAATTACGCACATGTCACATGACGTCAGCACCACACTTGCGCGCATAGTAATATCACCGGGCAAGTTCCAAAAGAATGGAAATGGCATATTTAACCACTCCAGGTTTGTAATGCATATTACCGGTAAATACCAAGTTCTAGTCAACTAGCGACTTATATATAAACTCAAATAACTCCACCATTGTTACGTCGTAATGCAAAAACTTTAGTACAATGGGAAGTCATTGTGATGGATCACTTGTTCAAAAATTTGATACTTTCGATATCGCTTAAAAGGTCAAACGAGAACGGTTTCTCGTGATTAATGCGACGGAAATCCGGATAAAATGTCTCGGTGTTAATCAGGTCTATCCGTATTTAAAATAATAGACGGTTTAGTACTTAGGTCTAAATTTACGGGCTTAAGTGGAAAAATTTTCAATTTTTTTTGGCAAATTTCATTTTCGTTGTCAATCATACGAGCCTTGTAGCTAGTCGCAGTCCTGTTTACAATGACAGCGCGTTTACATTGGTTGCGAAGTTTCAGTGTCAATCAGGTCTACGTGTGTTTAAAATAATAGACGGTTTAGTGGAAATTTTTAAAGTTTTTTGAATTTTTTTCGAATTTTGAAGCTCTTAAATTAATTTGAATATATCTGTTTTGCTTGACCGTAAAAGCCTTCAGGGCCTGTCAAATTAGTGGCAAACTCTCACAAATTGCCAACATTGGTTTTCTGCCGTTTTCTAGATAGATAAAATGGGAATAGAGATTGATAGAGAGAGCAATGACGTCCGTTCCTTCTCTCCCGGGCGGCTGTGATCGGGAATTAATCAAACCAAAGACCTTAAATCTGACATCCGTTCCTTGTCTACTTGGCAGTCAGTATCGGAAGAGTCTGGAGCGATGTTGATTCGGGCTATGAACCGGAAGTATCGACACGTGTACGTTGACCTGGCGTGTATGACCTTAGTAGGGTGGAAACGCCATAACACTAGCAACATCAATGCATACAGAAACAAGTTCAGTTAGGGAGTATAACGTCGATATTAATAATACGATAGTCTGCGATAGTACCTCACACCGAACTCCTTATATCCCGGAGTTGTGGCCACTTTCTTATTGATAACACGATACGAAAAACAATTATGACGTAATAACTGATTAAAGTTATCTAAACCGTTAAGCTAGATAATTGTCGGATTAGACGTTATAAGGTCTTAATTTAAGTATGGAAAAACCTTGGTAGCAAAGTGGTTATATTACACTAAGTTTCCGAAAAATGTTGGAGCCGATGGCGGACGATCCAAATAGTAATAGATAGAATAAGTCACCACAGATTTAACGTCCAGTCCAGTTTATTGGAATATAATTCACAAGCTCCGCTCCCGCGCTTTGGTCGTTAAAAAAACGCGTTGATTGATGATAACGCTTTTATCATTGTCTACGACACAATGTCATGTGTTGTATTCGATTATAAACGATACACGTTAAAAGATTTTCCAATTATTACGAGCGCTGCTGTCGTGGCAAACAAAAAATGCTACATCTTTAATTTGATTGGTTGATATTGTATTTCTTTGTTTGCGCTTGATCGTGAGCGTGTCTCTTCGGGAGGTCACGCTCGAGTCCGTTTGTTTATTGCGTCACAATTGAGAGATATTTGAATAGATTTTTTTTCAGCCACTGCGTTCAGTTCGCGAACAATAGCGTTACCATAACCACAACATATTGACATTGTTCCGTAATAACCGATACCTTCGTACAGGATCATATACCGTCTTCCGTTCTGTCACACGAGTTCGCGTGAACTCAGTGTTTGTTTCGCGATTTTGTCCGCTCTTCACCGACAGACAACCTCCATTATAAGATTCCTAACCGCCAGAGGGTCTCTCGAAATATCTATATGGGTGTTTTCAAGGTTGTTTTATTTACTACGAGGGAGGGGCGTGACTTCTTCAACTCATTTAGCCTACCGAAGACAATACATGTGCTTAGATGACCTTGTTCTGTTTCAACGAACGAGGGTTTGTGTTTATGGGCTCGATCACGTGATCTCTTCTGATTCAGTTGAGTATTGACGTGTTTACGACGCGAAATTCTAAGGAAAACCGAAACCAAAATGATATTTTCAATAAAAAAATACGCCCACATTGCACCTTAAAGCAATGTGCAGGCGATAAAAAAACATCGGACAAAACTAGGGAGAGAGAGAAAGAGAGAGAGATTGAAATATAGTAGCGGAGCCAATGACGAACGATATACCGACTGCATATTTTGTATATTTATTCCGTCACTACGAAACACTACGTCACAATCCTTAATCGTTACGTGTGGACGTGACGTGTATCCAAATGAAACAAAATTTCTAATTCCTACCAATTCAAACGCTATTTTCGATTATGACGTCACAAGGAGGTAGCACAAATTTACCAATACTGCTTTCAATATGACCGGCCTTCTAGCGCCTCAAGTGTTTGCGTTTTGTTCGATGAGCGAATTTAGAATTAGCCGAACGCCCTTTCCACCTGTCTGCCTTTAAGAGTACTAGGCTGTCTGAATATACAGATAACTATATTTATTGGGTTTGATAAGTCCGATGTAATGATGGATCCATGCGGACCAACCCTTCATGTTGCAATGCCCTCAATACGATTTCCACTGTACTTTCCTCAGAGAGGCAGTCCGAGATAGCTTAATCGTGACGTAACACTCGCCAGCCTGCTAATTAACCCCGTTCGTGGAGTATGTCCTCGCCATTCTAGTTTCTAGTGCCACGTCCGTGGCGCACCTGACCTCATCGGTGATAAGCACCTCTCTCTTTTAAACAATAATACCGCTGTTTCTAGTTCACATGGATCTTAGATCACTGCTGCTAGCCTACGTCTATTTACTTCGCATTTGCAACTTTGCGCTCGTCAGCTCCGCGTTTGAAACGACAATTGTTGATACAATTAGTGATTGTCAATCGCACAATCAGAGCATTATGTCGTGACTATTGCATTCCAAACGAGCTTTGTTAGCCATAAATATTAGTAATTATGATAGTTGGCATCCTGCCTAACATCAATGTCCATAACACCTAGATCCCGCACGTTTGATACTAAAGACTGCAGATCACTCAGCAAATACAACAACCTTGCCGCCTTATAAGGGTCAGACAAGAAGGTTTAATTTAATACGAACATATTGGGTCGGTATTTGAAGTTGTAAGGCTTCCGACCGCTCAATTGAACGTTGCCTAGCTCTCGGAAATCTTCGAGTAAGGACGATTGGCGTCCGAAGGTTATTTGCGGTTAGGATTGGATTCGGCTGAAGAAATTTGCGGTGCAAGTATTTAATCCGATCGAGACAACACGTCTGTTATAGTCAAAGGCATTGATTGGTCGAGACATATACAAACTGCAGCATGCGAGTCACACGTTGACCGGCAAACGTGTTAACGCTTTATCTGCAATTGGTGAACCACAGCCTAGCAACTTAGCTGTTGCTGTTGTTGTTTATAAGTTATTGCATTTTAACCCTACTAAAGTAATAGACGTCAATGATGACGGTACTTCCGGTTTATAGCCCGGATCAATATCACAAACACAACAGTCCGCACCCCCGCGATTCTGACTTCCAAACAGAGAAGAAACGGACATCAATTTTAAAGTCTTTGGTTTGATTCTGTAGGGAACAAACCGCTGACCATGTCATCCATTCCCGATGGAGTGACTTGTCTGAAAAACCTGGATTGGGCCACCAAGAAGTTGCCGGCCTGACGTCTAGTATATAAAAAGGGAAAAAACCATAGCTTAGATGAATTTCGGTTGCCATAACTGCTGTCTATATATAAATGTGGTCCACAGGAAATTATAAAGATGCGATTCGTGTCAAGTGAGTTCGAGACGCGTCAGTCATGATGAAGGTGCTTTACGTAGAAACAACTCATTCAAGAGTTGGTCGCTACACGCACAAGAATATGCGAGTATCCGGGCAACATGAAACCATTCAGACCTATTATACTTTAAGGCAACTTTAACGGTTGTTTGGTATGCCTTAATGCATTATAATTGAGCTATAAACCGAAAATACCGACACGCGCACCATAAGCCTATACACACCTTGTGAATGAATAAAAAAAACTTGGTGAGGTCGTTAAACAACTGCGGCTCTGTAGCTGTCTGAAGTCTAGTCCAAAGAAATAGCAAAAAATGCCAAACGAAGGAGAAAGCCTGCGCCTCAACTAACTCACATATCCTTACTAGTTGAAAACGCCATTGCCAGAGCCTGAAATGTACAAATTTTGCAATTTCACTGACACTCACGACCCCGCAAACACGACGCACATGGCATGATATGTGTATTTCCTTATGAATTATACACATACTCGCATTCACGGCACTACTACGTACAAAATATAGTACTTGCGTGCGGCGTTAGTAAGTCTGTTATCCGTGGATAGATCTACGTATGCACGCTAGACAAGCAGTCGCTACCCTTAGCTGCAGTACTTCTTTTGTTTGACTTTTTGAAACTCTTTCTTCGGACTAGACGTCAGTGTAGCCACTGTTTGATCGCCCTCGTCCAGGTTCTCCAGACCAGTTACTCCACTGGGCGGCTTACACACTACACACGAGTTGATGATATGATCTGCGGTCTGCTCCGTTGCGGTACTAATTTCTCTGATGACTGCGACTACAACCATATGCTAATTTCTCTGCTATTGTCTTTTTAACGAGGCAGCTGCTCATGACTTCCCGCCGTTCATAGTGTGAACGGCGCCATGCTTCACACAGTCGCTTCGTAACGATCTAGCACAAGCCACACGCTCATTTGGACAAGCACATACGACACCAGCACCACCAGCGTCCTTTTAAAGTAGACCGAGTGGCTTGACTGTCCGCCTTCTGATGCAAATGTCCCGGGTGTGATTCGCAACTGAGTCAAACCAAAGACTTTAAAATTAGTATCCGTTCCTTCCTTGCTTGGCAGTCAGTATCGGGGTGTGTGGGCAGTTGTGGTTGTGACAGCGACTCGGGCTTTAAACCAGTAATATCAATATAGAAATCATTGAAATATTAACCTGTCGTACACTATACCTCAATAGTTGAAACCGCAGTGAATTCATAACAATAACATCTAGTGTCCGCAACTTCCAATCCCAGATAATGACCCGAGCTATAAGCCAGAAATATCGATACTGCGTGTCGCATTAACCTGGCCTACATGACCTGAGTTTAAAACTTGCTGTAAGTCCAAAACAACTAAGCGTCTACTTCCTACTTCGTAATGCTTGACCCTTTACTAAGGCAGTCCGAATTCGTCCTCGCAACGTTGCGTAACTACCATTGCGACGTTGACAATGCAGATGCTGTGACGCAACACACCAAGCTGGCAAGAATCATTATCTTCTTGCATGACAAACCCAGTTGAACTGGAAGTATTAAATAACTCATTTCATGCGGCCTAACTCAGGATGCAGAAGCCGGAAATGTACGCATGTTTCAACCTCGTGAGACGCAAGCATTTAAAGAACGCATAGCATTCAAATAGCGACATATCCCATTGGCTTGTAGCCTGTAGCCTCGCCTGTTGCGATTTAGCCTCTACTGATATTGTTGTTGTTTTGAATTTATGTCGTTTTGTCATGTACGACATGTTACTGCATACGCGTGACGATATTTCCGGTTTATTGCCCGGATCACTATCACAACCACATCCCTCCACACTCCCCCCAATACTGAATGCCAAACTGCCAGTTGCAGAAGTACGGAGTGCAATTTTAAAGTCTTTGATTTCACTCGGTCTGGAATAGAACCCGGGACCTACTATCTACTGATATACTTTCTCTTCTCTCTCTCTCTCTCTCTCTCTCTCTCTCTCCCTTTCTCTCTGTACCACATATCCCAATCAGATAGCCATTCTTCTGAGTAATTCACTCTATCACTCACACGGGAACCACATGCTCGCGGGGAACACTGTGCTCACAGGGAACATTCTGCTTACATGGAATCACAGGGAACACCGTCTTCACGAGGAACACGTGCTTAAGTTGAACCACGTGCTCACGGGGTACACGTGCTCACGAGGAACGGGTGCTCACGGGAAACACGTGCTTACGTTGAACCACGTGCTCACGTGGAACACTGCGCTCACGGGGACCACATGCTCATGGGGAACACTGACCTCCCGGGGAACATTGAGCTTACGGCGACCACGTGCTCATGGGGAACACTGACCTCACGGGATCACTGTGCTGCTCACGGGGACCACGTACTCGCCGGGAACACTGTCACAGAAGTATAGTGTCACCCCAAATTTAACGCTCAGCCTCACTTTAAAGAGAGGAGTCGGTGGAATCTGATGGGACAGACATAGACACGAAAATCTGCCAATGTCCTTCTGCAGTAACGGACTATTAGATGTCGATAAAGTGTCGCCATAAATTCAATGGCCATTCTCAGTCTGTTAGAAAGCGCTGCTCTACAACAATCTACGCGCGTCCTGCTCAGCTCTAGGGCTGGGCACTCGAATTCGAATACTTAGAATCGATTCGAATAACAAGATATTCGGACCGAATCGAATAGCAATTCGTTCTCTTTTCGAATTTCGAATACTACAACAACTTGAGAAAGCTCTATACGCGTTTCAACGAGGACGTAGCCAGGAGAGGTTTAGCTTGAAACACTTCTTTTCTCTGGTGCCACTGTCGGACTTTTTGGCATTTTGCTATTGTCCTGACAGCACGCCATGAAGTCGTAGACATGACTTGACATTTGGCTAGTTGCGTCTATACATATTCCTGACCGTTAATAATATATTTTTAATCAAATTTTATCGAATTAGGTTAATAACTAGGTCAGCCGTGTCTATTCAGTATTCGATTCGATCCGATGTTTCATTCTATTCGATTTTGCCCAGCCCTACTCAGGTCGCTCTCCTGTCTCAAAAAACACATTTCTATTTCTGTCGTCTCGCTTTTATTTGGATTCTTGTCAAGTGCCAATTATTTTCTTCACCGCAGACGAGACACGATTTCTCTTTGTTGAGGCATCTTGCAGGTCACGTGGTTTTAAAATTGTGAGGCCGATGGTCGTGCCAATCACGTTTCAATTCGAATTGTTTCATAACACTTCACACGTGATCATATTCATAGATATAGAGAGTTTCACCACAATTTCAACGTCCACCCAAATTTATAGCACTATATTGATAGTATCCGATGGCGGACGATTACTTGCGATAGATATAGAGAGTGTCACCACAATTTTAACGTCCAGCCAAATTTATAGGAATATATTGATATAGTAGCCGATGGCGCACAATCACTTACGATAGATACTGTATATCGCTATAAATTTGGCTGGACGTTAAAACTGACTGACTTATCCGCGGGGCAAATTGTAATATCACCACAAGTTTAACGTCCAGCCTAAGCTCGTATCGGCATTGAAAAAAAAACAATATCGGTCGGTCTCTAACTGCGAGCTATAATCTGCCATCGGCTGCTATTAATATATGCACAATAACACTCACTCTGGCCATCACGGAGCAAGTAAACAACGCATATGAGAAAATTCATCCACTCATCGCCGGCGACCACTGCAGCCATCGTGATCGGCCACGTTCTATTTATAACGTAGGCCTACTCATTCATGGCTTCTTAGATTGACCTTTGCCCTTCTTGCTAACGTTGTCATTAATGCTGACGCCTACCTCAAGCCTGTCTCGTAAGCAAATTTTAATTTAAGTGATGATGACAAATGATATTAAGAGAGAGAGAGAGAGAGAGAGCGCGAGCGATATATTGGTAGCATCCGATGGCGGTCGAACACTTACGATAGATATAGAGAGTGTCACCACAGTTTTAAAGTCCAGCCAAATTTACTGAAAACTGCGTCCACAAGACTATGGAATTATGGACGCCCGCTTAACATCGAGTCCTTTCGGTCTCAGTCAGCCTAGCCCAATGAAATGCCGGGCGAAGTGCGCGGGGTTGTTAGTGTGATTCTGAGTATAAACCCGATATATCGGCACGTATAAGCATTGGCCTGACATATATGACATTAGTAGGGTGAAAACGTCATAAATTCAAAACAGCAGTTGTGACACTGTATTTTATAATCAATTTCTATACCCTATCGTCCGATATCGTATCCACAGGCGCAAAGGTTACTTGTAAGCCGACCTAAGCATTCCGTATAATCAGACGACAGTCCAATCCTGTTTCATTAATCCATTATGCTGTATTACGCGACATTGTTGAGTCATAAAAACAAACTCGCTAAATTCGTACAGGTAATCAACATTAGTCATTGCCAGCAAAAAATTCTTGCAACGCTTGTAAGGCTTGTTATGTCTCGTAACAAAAGGAAAAAATTACGTGATTATGACGAAACAGACTCTTTGGGAAATATGTTTTTATGAGTCAGGGGTTTGAACTGTCTGTCTGCTTATGCGATCAGCTGATGACCAGCGTTTTGACTATAACTTCCTTAATGTGAAAAACAAATGGCATGATTTCTCCAAAGCTCTTTGTTTCAGAGTCAGGACACTGGAGAGGGTTGTGACAGCAGTGGCTTCAGGCGTAAAAATCACGCACTAATGGAACATTTCCGAACGGCATAGAACAGTCTATTTTCACCAGAAGGACTCTGAAAGCTTGTGAACTAATTTTTCAATAAATTTGGCTGGGCCTTAAAACTGTGGTGACACTCTCTATAACTATCGTAAGTGATCGTCCGCCATCGGCTACTTCAAGCGCACTCTTATCAGTACTGGTTGATACGGACCCTCTCCTGTGTCAATGTCTCCCTGCATCTGATAACCTATCTCTAGAGTTTTGTTATGTAACAATCGAAAACAAAAGCAAAAATTTCAACCATTATGACGTCGCTGAAAATGCGCATTTTGTTGACAGATCGTGAAAATAAACAAACAGTCAGCTGATGGGCGTTATGACGACGTGGTCACGTGATATACAATCCAGCTGATTGGTCAGTTATTCCGAACTCGTCCAGGTTGTCGTGACCACGAGTTTGTCGCATGAGTTCACCAAATCAGCTGACCACGTGACCGGATATTTCAAAATGTAAACACGTGGTCAATCACGTGACCAATTTGTATATTCATATCGGAGACCGGGAAGGTAAAAAAAATCAATATCGGTCGATCTCGCCTCTTAACCTAACATAAGAGGCGGAGCTCCATTGGTTTTTGAAAGTTTCCAATTTGGGACTCGACGTTAAAACTGTGGTGGCACTCTCTATCGTAAGTGATCGTCCGCCATCTACCTAGGAATATATTTCTATGACCTTTCACCTTTTAAATTCTCGTAAACCCTCTTCTTCTGAGACTCGCAGATAGCAGATCACGAGGTACTTGCTTGCCTACGTCTATTTCCTTCGCAATGCAACTTTGCGCTCGTCAGCTCCGCGTTTGAAACGACAATTGTTGATACAATTAATGATTGTCAATCGCACAATCAGAGCATTATGTCGTGACTATTGCATTCCAAATGAGCTTTGTTAGTTATAAACAATGATTATTGCTTTGGGCTACGGAATTTGGACTTGCGGTAGACGATCGGAATCTTGTTGCGTGCTGCCACAAAAACACACAGAGTACCACCTCCGTATAAGAAATTCGAGGAAAGAACTCAGGATAGAAGTGCATGTAGCATGTAGCCGTACAGACAAACAGAATACCCCTCTGCCTAAGGAAATTAGTCCTGTAACAATGGGTTCAGATTACCCCACTTAAGAAATCTGTAAGATGTTGCGCGTTGCCACACGGAGTACCAACTCTTATTAAGGGTTCTATAGCGTGTTGTGTATTGCCATGCAGTAATAAATAAAATAAGTCACCACAGATTTAACGTCCAGTCCAGTTCATCTTCACCTGATGAAGGAGCAGAGCTACGAAAGCTTGTGAATTATATACCAATAAACTGGACTGCACGTTAAATCTGTGGTGACTTATTATATTTATTACTATTTGAATCGTCCGACATCGGCTCCACTATTTTTCGTATTGCCATGCAGACACACAGAGCACCGCCTCACCTTTCGAATGCCTGCTGATGATACTCATTTTGTCTGCGTCTATAGATTTCCTGCTTAACAACTAGATACATCGCTTCCCGGTCTCCGTTCCTGATATCAAAAATTTTTGCGATATTTTGCACGCTTGACTGCACGTGTTTGTGTATGCTGGAGCGGACGTCAGTTCAGCAAACGTAGCGAATGCGGTTATGACATAACATAGCAGAGAAGTCACGTTTACAGATCTGATGGCACAGGGGTCGAACGATTATTGAGGCCGATATTTGTATTTTTGCGATTATCGGTATCGGCAGTTAGTCAAGTAAGGAAGTGTATATTAGATATCGACCTCAATAATCAGACGATAATCGGTCTAATATCGAATTTTGACCGATATTCATGAGTTTTGGATTATCTATATGAACCATCAGTCATCTGAAAGACCGATTATCGTATCGACCTTGAAAAAACCAATATCGGTCGATCTCTAGTTATAAACGTACCACAAATTACCACAAATTTTCGAAGCCCCCCTCGGGCTATAATGCTTAAAGTTAGCTTGGTTTCTGTCCGCCTTCGTTTGAATTAAATTAAATGTCTTGTACATCCAGTAACTCTATGAACTGCGCTGTGACGGTAGAGAGTGATGTAAAACCCGGAAGTATGCTGCATTCGCATTACTTCCGATTATATTAACTCTGTGTGCAGTGTGAAAGTGACGTAGCCTAGCAACTATGTCTGATATTGTAATGTCACGTGCCGCACGTGCAAGCCGGTAATTAAGAAACAAGCTCATTGAACAGTTGGTCTTCCGGTTCCGGTTCCGGTTTCACTTTCCATCTTCTGATCGGGACGTTCCGGGTTTCCGATTTCCGACCGAGTCAAACTTAAGTCTTTAAAATTGTTATCCGTTCCTTGTCTGCTTAGCAGTCTGTATCGAGGGGTGCGCGTAGTGTTGCGATTGTGAATGATAGTGATCCGGGTTATAAACCAGAAGCATTAACCTGACGTTAGTAGGAAAGCTCCTCAAATCGTCCCTTAACATCATCGTAATACCACCTGCAAATCTTAGCTCGTTTTCATCTACCCGCGAAGTAAGCATTTATCGCTGCTAAACGAGCGTAGGCTGCGGTCTACTAGGCTTCACACACCCCTCGCAAAGCCTCCGTTGAGGCCGTTATGATTGACGTCAGAGAGTCATTGAAGCGTGAAATTCCTTATCGTTATCACGAACCGGAAGAACGACCAAAGGATCACTCAACCGGAACCGCGTTTTTCAATACGCTACCCGTTCTCGTCTGAAATGTCTGGTTTCAGACGCTGCTCGGATGCTTGTACAGGAAGTTTTCCGAGACTTAAACCGCGATTAAATAGCCGATTACTGATAGTCGTTGTTGGCGACCTTTGGCGCGTTTTCATCCTTATTTTCCCGCCACAAAATAACAATTATGACCTCACACTCGCTATATCTCATCGTCTGCCATTGTCACTGCGAGTCAAATTTGCGGTGACACTGCACTTTTACCGTCTGTGTGATAAACTGAATTGATTAGACTGTTATTCGACTGTGAAGGAACAGGGCTCTGAAAGTTATTTCTGAACAAACTAAGGGTGTGTGTTAAATTTGTGACGACAGTATACTTTATCCCTACAATAACGCCCCTTCGTTAACAAGACTTCTTTTCACTGCTGGCGGAGGGATGCACGGAAAGCTGGTGACTGGCAGTACAATACTATGCTTTATCTCTACAATAAAGCCCGTTCGTTAACAATCATTCTTTTCACTGATGATGGAGGGCTACTCGGAAAGCTGGTGTGCTAATTTCCAAATATACTGAGGACTGGGAATACAATTTGAGGTGACACTGTCTATTCAATAAAGATCACCAATCCTCACTGTTTAATGGACTGAATTGATTCTGTTATTTGACCCGAAGCAGCGTCTTTTGCTATCTTGCTATCTACAGCCATTGAAAGCTTCGTCGATGAATGTTTGAATGTCTATTGCCTTCCGGGGTATCAATTTCTCTGCCGATCGTGAGATAAAGTCGCTTCGCTATTGTGAAGGTTGTAACCTCGCTACCTAACCTAACGATACTGACCCTTCCTCAGTTCTTCTCTCTCGCGGCGACACAATCCGTTTGGTTAAGCGGACGAGCTATTTTACGACCTTAGAACGGCAACGTTACCGGCTTGAACCGGATTAACCGACCGACTTCATTTAAACCGGAATTCCGTTATGAAGAGGTTGCTAATTTGCTACTAAATGCCGCGCCCAAATTTTAGGGTTTTGGTCGTAAATTTCTACTTATTCGTCTGTTTTACTGAAATTTCGATACACTGATGTCTGGAAATTGCCAAAATACTTCAACTTCGTGGTAAATTCTGTGAAAATACAAGAACGCAGCCTGGGATTAGTTGATACATTTCTTCTAAATCCCGTTTTCTTGGAATTTTGTTCTGCGGTACCATAGAAATTGTCAACATAATATTTGGTTTAACCGAAAATTTCATCTTCTCCTTCCGGTTAACTGTTCTAAACTAACCTTAAATTCTGCGAATTGTCAAAATTCCATTTTTTTCGTATTTAACGCAAAATTTCTCGTCGTTTTCCAAGTTTTCAACGGTTTTTATGCTGTTATCGGATCCAATGTCTAGCGTAACTAGCACCGTTTATCGGTCTATCTCGTCTTTTGGAACCGTCGTACTTGCGCAAAACAAGTATACCACCAAAATTTGCGTTTTTGTGTATGAAGAAGTGCAATTTTAGAAATATTTTCCAATTTACTATAAAAAGTTACTATATTTCGAAAAATGTTTGATTTTTTGCAAAAAAAGCGGTGCCATGTTTTACCAGAAATATTTTTGCTCGCCCGGAAAGCGGAATCTCTCAAATATTTTTGAAAGCTTTTAACATCGACTGCTCTGCACGGATATCGATTTGAGACGAGGCTCTGAGCTAGTTTCTAAATATAGCCCTGGAATTTTTTAACACGCCCCCCTCGTATGATCGGCTCAGTACGAGCGTACGCGTCTAAAGCTCGCACATTCACGTTAGACGAGTTCTAACATAAGGTCAACTGAGTTTTGGGATCAATGTTAAACCAGCTACTGCGTCAGGGCTACCAAACCCAGCGATAGAAGGGCGCGAAGCCGGATTTCTTGCTGGCCCGACTTAATGCATTTCCGCTGATATTCTCTCTCTCTCTCTCTCTCTCTCTCTTTCTCTCTCTCTCTGTAGTGTATCAGGGCAGGGCAGCCGCCCTGGTCTAAGTGTTTAGACTAGTCACTCTATTGGATGGTTCAGACATTACACATCCGCATGCTCCACGAGGCGCCACTTGAGGAGGGACGGCCTGAAACATCCTAATACGGTTCAGACCCATACGGGGAGTCCTTGAATCGTGATTTTGTGAATATTCTTTTGTCAATTAATTTTTTTTCCGCTTAAAAATTCGCCAAAATATCTACGAAAAGGTCTCTTGCCAACAGCTAAGTGATGTCACGGTCTTTTTCAAATTACTGGACATGCGTGCGTAGGATCTAATAGCATGTCATTACCACAAGAGTTTATTAAGTGCACTTAGCCTGTAGAACAGTCAGTGCTCCTCGTGAAATAATATAAACTCATATTTTGAAAGATAAATGCGCTTTTGTTTTAAAAAGGGTTAAATTTATCCTAAAACACCCCCCGTGTTTTCGTCTGAATAGTGTTCCCCATGATCACTGAAACTAGTGATTAGTAAAATTTCATTTTCAGTGCTCATGGTGAACACTGATTTATAATTCTGCGTTGGCGATCCGAAACCTTGTGAACAGTTTCCAGTAAATTTGGCTGGACGTAAAAACATTGTCTACGTCTATTGCAATTAAATCGAAACTTAGACAGACGTTAATTGTTGGTTACTAAGAAGACAAGCATCTAAGTGTACTCAATTTGACCTTGTGTTAATGATATATTACTCATGTCAGCGTCATTTTGTCATGGTTGTTGTGTCGTAACAGAGTATCACGGCATATGCTTACTATGACGGAATAAATGATTTACAGAGGGGTGTGTGTGATCGCACAATCTGCCGGAAGCAAAACAAACAGCAAGTTGCGTTGAGCGGACGATGAATTTGTTTGCGGAAGCGGCGGAAATTTGTGCGTACCGACATATTTGGCGACGATCTGCGGCCTAGTGCTGTAGGTTATGCTGTGAATTTATGGCGTTTTCAACCCTATTAAGGTGAAGCACGCCTGCTCAATGCTTATAGTACACGATACTGATTTAGCCTGTTTATAGCCCGGATCACTATCACAGACCTCGGCCACTGAAGCAGGGGCGGAACTGATACCAATTTTAAAGTCTTTCGTTTGACCTCCCGATCAGAATATGGACAGTCAAACCACTCAGCCAACAACGGTGGGTAGGTAATGCATCTTTTTGGCCTTGACTTAAGTCGTAGACTAGGACTTAAGTCTTACATTTGAGCTTTAGACTTAAGTTTAGATCTAATCGATTTCAAGTCAATGACTTAAGTCCAGGACGCGTAGAGGAATTTGAGAGTTTTGCTGACTTGGTCTTTTTTTTGGTCTTTCTTGGACATAAACCGCGTTGAAAGGAGCGGAAACCCGTTTGTAGATTGCGAAATGGCGCCAAATTCAGTGAAATAATGTTCCAAGAACGTTGTTCAGGCATTCAAATTGTAGATATTTGACATTTGAGTGTTTAGATAGAGTGCCTAAACTATGAATCACCCGGACATAGACAAGCTCTTGTAGTACTGTTTGAGCTCGTCTGGGCCCATTAGTAGAGCTGCGACGGACGTCTACATGGCGATCTGAACGCATCCATAACCATAGACACGTAAAAATACAAAAATATTTTCACGTGTGACGTCACTGACACGTCAAACGAAATGCGTATGACGCGAACAATCGCGTCGTCTTTTTCAGCTACTTTGGATTGCGAAGCAGACAGCAAACACTTCTCGTACGAGTTATGCGGCAAAAGGCAATCCAACGCAACCGCGGTCGTGGCTATGCCTAAATACATTTTGCGAGCACACACGCACACAGTTCACTAATATATAAATGAATATATTTAGGTTTAATATAAGTACAGTATGCAGAATAACACAAGTAGTTTAAATACGTATTTAAAACTTGAAAAATACCTGTATAGGTCCTTTATCTCCAGGCCACTTCCGTCTATAATAAGGCGACAGTCTGAGTCATCCACGTTTCGTTCACGCTTACGATCACCTTCCGCCCGTGTGTGTCTCGTATGTGCTTATACAACTGTCTCAGTGCGTAGTAAAGGAGAAAAGACCCCCTTTAACAGCCTACCATTGGTCGATTTTGTTCGTTCTCGCGTGTGGTTATCCCAATGTGAGTTCAAGTGTCTTTTATCGCGAGTATCAGGACATTGTATGAGAGAATACGTTAGCCGCGCGCAAGGAATTTGAGCACACACGCGACGGATGTAACCCAGCTATAAGTTCAGTAAATTTGACCAATCGGATGCGGGCTATGGCGGATGTCGCGAGGGTTCAGCGTATAGAATAAACACCGCAACGTTACCGAATGGTTTTACGATACTATATGATTTAACGGCGTGTCTGGTATCACGCGGCAACGTAGTGTTAAAGCGTTCGACCATTTCCGGACGCCGTACGATGCCTATGCGACGACTTTCTACTGTATGATTGCGATACTGGCGAAAATACGGAGAATATCGCTGACTTCCAGTAGTTTTACGGTACTATATTGCTATAACAATGTGTCTATTACTATTTAACGATGTAGCTCGCATTTGGCCATTTCTCGGGCACCTTACAACATGTTATTTTGCGGAGCAACCCCGGTTTTCGAGGAATGTAAGTCGCTATACTGATATATATGCTTACAACAGTCTGTCTGCTTTGACGCTGCGATGTAGGGCTTGTGAACAGTAGACCATTTCCGAACACTCCATGACGGGTTGATCTATATGCTAGAGATCGACCGATATTGGTTTTTCAATAGCCGATACGATAATCGATCTTTCACATGACTGATGGCCGATATCGATAATCCAAAATCAAGAATATCGGCCAAAGTCGATATCAGGCCGATTATTGTCTGATTATTGAGGCCGATATCCAATATTGACCTCCTTACTTGACAAACTGCCAATACCAATAATCGCAAAATACAAATATCGGCCTCGATAATCGGTCGACCCTTATTTATAACTGGACCATATCGGCTATATAACCATAGGACTAGGGATCTCTCGGTAGGGTAGCTTAGTCCCTAGGCCTTCAACCCGGTAGCTGTACATTTGTCCATTCTAACCTAACTTTCCTTTTGGGTATTTGTTTGTCGTTTTTACTGTATTCATTCGGCCCGGGTTCGCTTCACCTCGATAAAGTGTTTGCACTGCAGATGTTGCTCGCATACGCTACCAAACGGATTTAAAAGGTATTATACATTCACCACTAGGTAGAGTTATTGCGCTTCCTACTTGATTAAGCCATGGGATTAACAATATCTAGGGCACTCATTCGGTTTAGTATTTGCAGGCCTTTTTAGTACAATAGTGTTATGTAGGTTAATCCGTTTTAGAAACTTAGCGTTTGTTTAAATAGAGGACGCGTTGCTGTGTAGTCCAAGCTGCATTTGTCTTTAAAACAACATCTGCATGAAAGATTAATGTGTGACACGCTTAGCGGGTGATATGGCCGGAAATTCTAAAGGGAACGACGTCTCCACTAGTGATTTTTCTCACTAGATCAAACAAGGTAGTCCAGTCAGTCAGTCACCCACGGTGTCGGTGTTCAAACTAAGATTAGTCGAAGTAAATTTATCTCCCTTTATCAAGGGGTAGTGTTAGTAGCCTTGTTTGGCTCATCTCATCCTTGCCAGTCAGTTTTTCTATAATGGGAATAGTCTCTTTCCCTTTGACCTTCTTTCCTCTTCGACTGGTGAATACATAGATACAAAAACAAGGTGGCGTAATTCTTTAAACCTGGTATGAATTTTATGCCGTGTTTAAAAACTTTTAACCGTGCAAAATCTTAGAATAGACAGTAAACCAGGTTTGTGAGATACAATTCATCCTCGGACTTCTTCTGTCTCTGGAGGTAGTTTAACTACTAGAGCGATTACGCAGTCGGCGTGAGTTTTGGACAGAAGAAACGCGCTCTAATGAATTTTTTATTCACTTATAATGGGAATCAAGTTAAATTCTTAAACCAGGCATATCTTTTTTATCTTCTCCTCACTTGAAGTGATGGGATAATAGCACGGCATGTGTTGCTGAGCATTAGAAAATCATCCTACTGTTAGTTACGCCTTTACGTTGATGGCATGGGCATTTACATCAGCGTGCTAACACGTTCGAAATTCCTTTCATACTTGCTTTGTTGATAAAAATGTCAAGCTGAGTATTGAAACAACATTCGTGGGCGAAAAAGGACGCCTGCAGCTAAATAAAGTTACATAATCACAGAACTATCATATGACTACGTGTTCACTCAAGCGTTAACTCCAAACAAACTAGGACATTGCGCGATCTCGCACCAAGGGAGATTCAGTCGTCATCTGGTTGTTGAACGGGCTGGTTGTGAGGTGCTAAGATAATGCCTACGATGGACCATAAAACGATAAAATCGAAGATTAATCAGGTAATATCATTAAATAGTTTGTATTTATATCTGTAACCTTGCTTTACTGACCGCCATGGTCGCATGATATATAGGTCGATACGGTACCATCGGCGATTCGCCCTTTGCGAAAGACTTCACAGATGACAGCAGAGCTGCTGTAATGAAAAGGTTAAGGCCTGATTAGTGTGCTCAGTAAAGCCGTGATAGTTTGATTTTTGTGTAGTAACAGATTGGAGAAGCGTGTGTATCGGTGTTGTAGAGTTCGGGATGACCAACTGAAACTGTGAAATCTCTATGGCTTTCTACATATTGTCAATCCTGTTGAGGAAGAGTTGAAAAATTTAATCTATTTCGTCTGGAGTCATACAAAACGATAGACTAATCGGATCAACGTGGAATTACCAATACTGAACAACGAACTGCGGATTTGTGGACCTTGTAACATATTAGGCCTACAGAGTTTTGTTGTTGTCCTTAATGCTTCATCGTCTTATACACTTTGGTTCAGTACATCTATCGTATCGTCGCTTGATTTCATTATTATAAAACCTATTATGACAGCTAACCTATATTGCCATTCATGTATCAGTTCATGTTAATTACATTTATTTCGTTGCTCCGGTCGTTTTCCTCTTGTGTGTTGACCTATTTGCTCGTTTAATGACTGAAACAATAAATATGGCTGTCTGACAATTTTTATAGTCTATGTGTGCGTCTGTTGTGTACTATCGCAAAGTTTGGATTCCCGATTGGTCTTTCGTTTAATGGTACCCCTTTTAATGTTTAACCTATCTGTATTCACCGGCTTGTATTGCGTTTTTTATGTTAACGTCTGTATTTATTTGAGTTTTGTTTACTAAGCAACTAGTCGACGCTTTTCTCCTGAAATGGCAGTTATTTTGGTCAAATCTAAACCCTCTCTTAATCCAGAAACATTGGTGTTGCTCTGCCCTTTATGTACTTCCATGTGGTCCCGTTTTAGTATGACCCTACACTTCCTTGAAATCCGTCGTATTTTCAGCCCTTACCAACCAATTGTTTTATTCGCAGAACCTGGCACATGTCGTAAAAGAAGTACTGAAGGAATTTCCGTCCGGATCTCCCGTGATGTCGGAGTCACTTGCCGCTCAATGCTTGTGTGGGATTATCGAGTCTGCCTTTGTTCATGGACTCAAGGTAAAGTACCTGCTTACTGTAGACCAGGAATGTGATCAAATTAAAACCATTTACGAGCTAAGAGATGTGAGTTTGGGGCTGACTGTAAAGTCTTGGCATACTGCAATATTTCCATGTTGTTGGTATGAAAAACACTCGACCCTTGCACATTTGACACACATACATTATTCCAAGAAATAAGAGAAAAAGAGTGGTTTTTCATGAATTCTTTCATTTTAGTCGTCAAATTTTGAGAAAGACTCGAGCCGATCTCGAGGAGCTTTACCGAAGCCCCAATTTTGGAAGATGGTGCTGAAGATAAGTCACACAGAGACATTGAAGCGGGTGAGTGACAATAAAAGAACTTGTCATGTATTGGCCATCCATCGTCAGTGTCATATCCACATAATGAAAAAGTGATGCTCCGAAAGCTTGTGAAAACTAGACTGGACGTTAAATCTGTGGTGACTTATATTCTAGGCCTGCTTATTAATAAAATCCATACTTAAGTCGAGACTCTAGAGATGAGCAAAACGAATCGAATATTCATAATTAATTTGAGATTTATAGCACCACCTAATGTTTCATGATTTTTTTGCCAATCTGAAGCCATTTTAGGCTCCATTCGAAAAATTCTTCAATTCCTATTCGGAATCGCAAATGATTCTTTCTCTCATGCTTTTTCGATAGGTTGAAGAATTGAAGTACATTTCGAGTAAAACAGGCAAATGTCGTGCGTGGCTCCGATTGACGTTAAACGACAACGCTGTGACATCATACCTCGCTATGTTACTTTCAAGAGAGCAAAAATCAATTCGGTCGAGCTTTTATCACAGCTATGCATTGCTATTGGACGAGGAATGTGTGAGTAGATGCCATTAATATAGTTTTTAGGTTGTATTGAAATCATGCAAATCAAAAATATGAAATGCACAGAATCAATCTATATTATGTGAGTGGAAAGTATCCATGGTGTTGAATCTGTGTGACACTACCCGCATAATATAGATGTCGGGAGGTTCCGGGTTCGATTCCCGACCGAATCAAATCGAAGACTTTAAAATTGGTATGCATTATTTCCCTGCTTGGCAGTCGGGGAAGTGCGGAGAGTCGAGATTGTAATAGCGATCTGGTCTATAAACTGGAAGCCGACATACGTTGAACATTGTTTAAATCCGATGATGTTACAACAGTTGGCATGAGAATATTACTTATTGATCATCAATATGATGTTTAGGGATTTTACGGAAGGACTTTGACATGATTTGAATTAAGTTTTTGCCAAAAGTTCCATCGGTAAAAACTCGGTGCGTTGTTGTGGTAGATTGGCTCCTTCGATGTGAAGGTAACGTCAGGGGAATGTCTCAATAGCCCTTTGCTTGGCATTGTTGTTTATTTCTTCAGACTAGACATCAGGCAGCAACACAACAGCTTCTGTTTGGTGACCTCTTAGCTTCTCCAGGCCAATGACACCGTAGGGTGGAAAGATGTAACACCGTTTTGCTTACATTAGTTTGTAGTGCATCGCATTTAATCTTTACATTGTATGCATGTAAGCTTACATAACATTCTGAAGCTACTGTCCTTGTAATCATATGATATTTTCCTGCGCCTTGAGTTGAGTCGGCGTCTCGTCACGAGTCCGGCGTGTGATTTATACTTACTCTTACTCGTGAATAACGTCCGGCCTATGTGTCGTTTGGACCTTGGTCATAGTGGTGTTATGACATTCATGAATAGTAGAGCTACTGCACAATAAATAGGATGGAATTTTGTACTGTGACGTACTGTAGAAGAATTTATAGTGAAGACGGTGGACGATTAACAGACAGACAGATTTATTGGTTCAGTCATTCATGAATATGAATATGAATAGATATCGTAAAGATTCACCGCAAATGTGTGTAGTCTGTGTAAATGCAGAAAAAGTCAAACAATGTCGTTGTATCAAAGAATGAAGTGAAGCAGTTGACACATGATCAATACCACAAATACGATTCACAACAGATTTAATTTCCAGCTGTCATTCAAAGCCATGGACTCACAAATCCCATATGCACATTGCGCAATATTATTCATTACCTCAGACCTGCTGTCATATTTCTTTGAGTAGGTATGATTATTCATGTCCTTAACAGATGGTGTGCAGACCTAATGCACAATGAAACAAATGCAGGTTTTAAAATTGGCACCTGTTCCCTTTTGTTTGGAAATCAATATCAGGGGGAGTGGTGGTGGTATGATTACTAAGCATCTGATGTATTATGACATTGGTAGTTTGATTTTGATATTAATTGATGGGGGTTGATGTCTGAGTTCAATATCCTTTGTTAGCTTCAGTCTGCCAATTATCTGCTCAGTTCTTTACTTTCTAATCTTCTAATCCCTCAGATTTGTGACTCAAAAGGCCATGATTAACACATTTTATTATAATTGAATAAACTGTCTGTGACAGAAGGTTTCATGTAGTGTTGTGGATGACCTTCTAAAAAGGTTCACATGCTATTGATTAAGTGATTATATCTGCAGGCAACATTCAAATTATCTCATTTATAAGCTGTCTGTGAGTAAAGTCACCTGCTTGCTGGTCCAGATTTTAGAATAACCTGTGTGGTGGCTCATTTTGTCATTTTCTCACATCTGTCTGGTGCAAATTGTGACACCTCGCCTCATTTTTAATTGGAGCCGATGGCGGACAATCCCAAATAGTAATCGATATAATAAGTCAACACAGATTCGGCATCCTGTCTAGTTTATTGGAACAGCCTTCGAAACAATACCCTGCTATAGTAATAGATATAATAATTAACCACAGATTTAACGTCCAGTCCAGTTTATTGGAATATGATTCACAAGCTTTCGAAGCTCTGCTCCTTCATCAGGTGAAGATAGAATAATTTATGCCACTGCTTTCATTTACAGTCCGATATATTCTTACGTCATCTGACCGGGATCGAATCGTTGCCGTTTGATCTGAGCTTCAATTCGTCGATGTTGAACGACTGGACGAGAACGCCGCTCGAACTCGCTGGGTTGATACCTCCTTCGACATCAGTACCTCTCTACATGACAATCCAGTCGAAGTGAGTCTGATTTCGGTGGCAGTTTTATGGAGAGCGCTACTTGAAAAAGTGACTTCTTCTGTTTCAAAGGCCAGCGGAAGACGCCTCTCCTAGCCGCGACTTCATTTCTAAGCACCGAGCTTCCGCTCCTGCGCTTCTCTCCGCGTACAGCAAGTCTCTGCCTTCTGTTGGAACCGTCGAATGGAGCAAGAAACACGGAGCTGGCAGTGGAAAGTAAGTTGGTCTCTCTCCCCTTTACAATAACCCGATAATGACGACACTTAGCAAGGCAACTCACGGTAATGTTGTGTGTGTGTGTAGTTCTGAGTGCACGTATCAAATTGTATCAAGGACAGAATAAGTCATCTTAACGCGACTTTCTGTTCTTCAGGGAAAACTCTCCAATGATCAAAGAGCCGATAATCGAGGAAGGTGAGTTTCAGTCTTGTGTCTCTGTACTGAATAACGAGGACCTAGTCAGAGATCGCTATACCAAAATTAACTTTATTCAGAGATCATTAAGTTGGTATAAACTTTAACCAGAGATCCCAGATTAACTTTAATCGGTGATCATCAATCTAAGATCAACTTTGATCAGAGATCTTTGATCCAAGATTAACTTTATTTAAATAACAGTAATCAAAGATTAACTTTATTCAGAGATTCTTAATCTCAGATTAACTTTGATCAGAGATTCTTAATCCAAAATTAACTTTTATCAGAGATTCTTAATCTAAGATCAAACTTTGATCATATTGATGAATTTTTCTCTAGATGAGAAAATGAATGAAGATGACTCGGTGCTTCATGCTCGAAAGTTGTTGAAACGTCGAAGGAAGTCGGTGAGTCAATAGAATATTGGGACTGGTTCTCTGCTCGTTACTGGCCGGAACGCACGGCTCTGTGCTGAAATGAATTGAATTTAAAGACATTTAAAAAAGACTCAAAGACCAAAAATTTCCAGAAGTGTTGAGATTTGTGGTGCCTTGGAGAGCATCTGGAAATCTGCGGATTCCTGAAAGTTGTTATTTTCTGCTTAGGAAACAAAATTATCCTCAAAATGACTCCACATCCGAAAAGTTTCCAAAATAATAAGATCTTGGGGGCCTCTCAAGACCTGGAAAGCGTTTTTTTTTCTTCTGACCAGAAAGTCTCCAGTGGAGACGTTGTAGCGAATTTTTGTTTGACTTGAACCACCTTTCTGACCTTTATACATATCTTCAGAATGGTTTGAAAGGGAGTTGGGCGAGTCTATGCAGCGTTGGTTCAAATTCTACGTCTGGATCTAACCCGTCACCGCTGGCAACTCCAAGAACACGTAGTTTTTGTGACGTACCTCCCGTCGTCACTCTGCAGGTTCGTCAACTTTTTTCTACCTTGGACTCACCTTAGCTGTGATGCAATTGGCTCATTCATCCACACACTCTATGACGTCACAATATCTGTGATTCTGTTTTTAATTCAAACTATGTCCTATTATGATTCATTCCATCTTCACCTTACGAAGGATTGGAGCTCCGAAAGCTTGTAAATCTTCACAATTCTCAATAAACTAAGGCTGGACGTTAAATCTGTGGTGAAATCTTACAATTCATCGAGAGTAACAAGCACAAAACTCAGATGTAAATCTGTCGAGAAAAAGCTTCTTTTTTTGTACAGTCGTAATAAAACACCCTGTTGATGATCAATAAGTAATGTTCGTTTGCCGATTGTGACATCATCAGATTTAAACAATGTCCAATAGATAATGACCGGAAATAATTTATCACGAACCGACTGATTCACTTCAATATAATAATACCTCGAACAGGGAGTATAATTCACGTTAGACCGGATGTCTATAATATATTATATATATATATATATATTATAGTTAATGGGATGGTGCCACTCATATTTGATGTCTTTTATTTTTAACAGCCCGGCCCTGCATGCCACTCCGGCACTAGGAGCTCTGTTATTTGATAAATAAAATGAATAAATAAAATTTTTCAGAGGAAAGGAAGCATGACGTCAGAAATGTCAAACTCAAGAACACACACAACCTCACAACCGATCGACTGTGATGAAACAAAGGCTACAGAAAAGGGCGTGGATTCAAAAAATTCTCCGAATAGCGCGAAAACGTCTTCAAGCAGTGAAGACAGACTTCAATTTGACTCGACTCGAGACGAGTCATCATGCTCGCCACTAGGTGACACTACAGACAATGGAACTAGCAGCTCCGAGTTGAGTTCAAGAATGAGTTCGTTTGAAATCGACGACTTTGAAGCGGACGAAGTAATCACGAAAATTCTCGTCTCAAATCCGTCGAACCAAAATATCAACAAGACAGAGAAAGTGGAGCCTAAAAAAAATATCAACGAAAGTACCGATGCTATCGATATTTATTCGGAATCTTACATACCAGAACCGGTAACGCATTCGAAACATAACAATAGTTTTGGCAACAGCTTGTCTCGTGTTGGTGGCTGGTCCGGTCCTGATCTCAACGACGCTGACAACGAATCTACGAAAAGCAGTAGCGAACCAGAGACTGCGTTAAATCAAACAACACTTTCGTCACTAGAGGAGGCTCACGAGCCGATAAAATGGTCAACGCCAGAAAATTTTTCCGCAAAATTAAAACTTATCCCAACCGAAGCAGGCCCTCCGATATTTATTAGACGGGAAGGTCCTTTGAAAAAAATGGGAGACGCATTAAGACAATGGAAAGATCGTTGGTTCGTACTTCGAGGTAATACTCTCTCCTATTTCCGAGACGATAAATCTACGACGCCAATAGCCATAATCGATTTACTAGACGTATCGACGTTGTCACAAAAGAAGTTAGCAAACGGAGCAGATTTCATGATCACAATGAAAAATGGAGTCAGACATCAATTCAAAGCAGACACGAAGGCCGAAGGTGCTGATTGGGCAGCTGATATCGAAGTGATGATGTCCGGAGCAGAGGTTATTGAAGAAAAATCAGAGCCGTTTGAAGATATTTATGCAACGAATTATATCGAGGAGTATGAAATTATTACTGTGGCTGATCCGATTTTTAAGCGTAAGTCACGCTTTGTTTTTTGTCCATTTTTGGGTAGCAGCAATTGCGGCCATTTACTGATGAATGATGATCTTATTGGGGTATCGTAAAGATGATCCACCACAGATTTAGTCGAATTCGAATCGAATAGTCGGAATCGATCCGATGACAATTTTGAATCGGGCTCTAAAAAACCACCCCTTGTTTGAGAACAAATTTTTGTCGGCTTCAAATTTGTGACAAATACCCTCAAAAGTAGAGGGGGCCGAAAAATTTCAAAGTTGCCCACAAATTGATCGACAAAAACATTTCAAATCAACATATTTCGCTAAAATACCTGGTCGATTGTGAAATGAACAGTATATTGGAAGAACAAAATTCTAAATGTTTCATTTCTATCTATATTTCAGGTTTGGTGCAGACCTTGAGTACTCTAAGCAGCACGACCTTCATAGCTACAAAATTGTATTTAATCTCATTCTCTTTAATATTTCAGGTTTAGCGAGTGTGAACAACACGAGTTGGTTTGCGTCGATGGTGGCGCTGATGACGAAGCTGCCGAACGAGAAAGGACTTGACAGTCAGTGCTACCAATGTGCAGATTGTGCTTCTCCGATCGGCATTATTCACGGACCACCGAGGGTTTGCGGCTACAGTGGTGAGATGCTTGTACCCGCAGTGTATGCAATGCTTATTATAGAGCGGAAGTTTAGAGAACATGCTTGTACCCGCAGTGTATGCAATGCTTATTATAGAGCGGAAGTTTAGAGAACAAGTCACCGCAGATTTGATGTCCAGTCCAGTTTATTTGAATACCGGTATATCAGATAGTGATGAAGGAGGAGAGCTCCGAAAGCTTGTGAAATATATACAAAACCGATAGCAGACGATCCAAATAACACAAAATAGAATAAGTCACCACAGATTTACCGTCCAGTCCGGTTTATTGGAATATGTTCATTCACCCTACTATAGTAATATATAGAATAAGTCACCGCAGATTGGATGTCCAGTTTATTGGAATATAATTCACAAGCTTTCAAGTTCAGCTCAGCTTCATCTGGTGGTCAGGTCAAGATCAACGTCAACATAGGTCAAGGAAAGGGCGTACCGGTACTTAATCTTTGAGGTGTACTCTGTAGGATTATTGTTATATTTATAATATTAATGGGGCTATGAATTATGATCCTAAGAAAACACAGCACCAAGGATGATACGTTATTGATTTGGCATTGTTTCATTTACTTATTTCATCACAATCCATTTCAGGTCAATACTATTGTTCTCAATGTCACGTGAACGAGGAGACGCAAATTCCGGCGCGGATCATCAAAAACTGGGATTTTCGAAAATATAAAGTCGCAAAACGCTCGAAATCTTTCCTGGAACAAGTCTTTAGCGAGCCTCACATCAATTTGTTCGAAGTGAACCCTGGAATTTATAAGTACATTGACGAAATGGGGAAAATATTACACTTGCGACAACGATTAGTGTATCTTAAACCGTATTTACAAACTTGCCGTTCATTTGATATGGATGATACCAAGAAAAAGTAAGTGAATTTTGGTTCAGTTAAGAGGCGGTTCCAGCGTTGAAAAATCACTGGTTGTGACGTCATCCATACACCAACGTGGCACGCCCACTAGTGGTGACGTCATCTGCCCATCGTGCGGTGACGCCTCCCCTTGAATTTTCGACTCGATCCGCTCCTAATCGAGTGCCTGAAAATGCGGGGAATGTCTCTACGATACGAATGTGTGGAAATGATAGAATTTTCGACTCGATCTGCTCCTGATCGAGTGCATTCTAAAAATGCTTGCTAATTTCTTCAGGCTTGGAACAAGACCACATTTTCTGGACGATTGTCACTTGTATTCTGTTCAAGATTTTTGCAATGTTAACGACAAATCACTCCTCAATGAACTCACAAAGATCGTCAACAACGGTATGTAGAAACTCGTTGAAAAAATTTTCCAAAAAAAGAGCTTTTCAAGGAATCAATGAACCGTGACCCTTTATATTCTTAGGTTGCAAGCATGTATACAGCTGTACACTTTGCTCTGCGAAAGGATTTATTTGCGAAAAATGCAAAAACGATAAAGTTATTTACCCGTTTGAAGTCGATACCACCGTTCAATGTTTCGAGTGCAAGGGCATCTTCCATCGAGAATGTCAAAGTGAAACTTGTCCGAGATGTGAGCGACGACAACAGAGGTTGTTGAAGGATATGGAACGAGAGAGCCAGGATTATTTAGCGTCCGATTAGATAATGTGAACCAGCATGATTTAGCGTCCGATTAGGTAACTCGAAAAAATTTTCTTGCAAATTTTTCCATCTTCACTTGGTTGATGAAGAAATGGAGCTCGCAAATCTTGTGAATTTTAGAATACTCAATAATCTTCTTAACGATATCTTTTGATCGGCTTCACTATAATTCTTCAAATTTTTCCTGGTACATCTTTCTTTCTGGCAATTTCAAACTGTGCTTATTGCTAAAAATCGCCTCAGAAGTCTGGAACGAATCAACATTTCTTGATCATGATATCTTGCGAATAGTTTAATCGCGTTTTTTCTCTCTTATTTATTCCTTCTAACGTGACATACTGGTAAGTGCACAGTACTAACCAGTAGAGATGGTAAAAACTTGATGCTCGGGAGCAAATTTTGACCAATTCGTTCGGATTGAACCCTCGCAACATTCGTTCCTGAAACTTTGTATATTTAATATCGACTGACGGCCGATACCGATAATCTTGAAAATACAAATATTGGTCTCGATAATTGGTTGACCCCTATGACAAACTCATGCACCATCCCTGCTACGGAAGTACTGATACCGGTAGGCCTGCGTTATCCCACAACTGCAAACTTTCATTTCGGTGTCACTGCCAGATATTTGCCACAAATTTTATAATATCCAGCCTTCATTTAATAGGTTGCACCTGATCAAAATGCCACTCTTCGAAAGCTTGTGAACTTCCGAATGACTATGGACTGTAGGCTGGGTGTTGAATTGTGCAATAAATTCTCCTTTGCGTCTGTACAACATGTCTATATTCAACGATTGGTGCAAAATGTTGGTCCAACGTTTTTTCCATGACGATATGATACGAGTGTTTAATATATTTCTACTTCAACCAAACGTCCACATAGGTCGCGCGGTATCCCAAGACTTGGCGGTGAGGACAATAGTACATTTCGTCTGTAGGGCTACATGCCACACTCACTTTCTGAGATGGCTCGTTAGCGCCACCTAACAATGAAAACGGATTTGTATGCGCCTGCTTGCTAACGCCACCTAATGGTGTAAGCTGCTACTAGATTCGGCTTCGCCTCCACTATATTCTTTAAATTTTCCTGCTACATCTTTCTTTATATCAATTTAAAACTGTCGCCTCAAACTTGGTGGTGCCCGGTCAGGTGTCCTGAATATTCGAGTGCGAGGTTAAAATTTGGCTAAAAAAATCCCAGAATGGTATCTTTCACGGCCTTGTTAAAAGTCCGGTGAATCAAGGATAGTGCAGAGGGGTTGCACTTGACTTCTCTCGTTTGGTGTTTCTTCGGACTAGACGACAGGGCAGCCACCCTACTAAGGTAGTATTACCAAGTCCTTGACACCAGTCGCTCCAATGGGTGGTCTGTATATTTCACAGGAATGGTGTGCGGTTTCCTGTTTAGTCTTCTGAACCAGTCACCCTAGACGCGAGACCCACATTTATGACGAGTCTGTAAGAATATCATGCGCAAAAACAAACTACACGTCCTCATATTTACGACGAATTTTGACAACAGTCATTGTTATGCAATACAGTCCTTTAATTCCAACACAGTGTCACAGTATTAGCATTAGTTCAGGGAAAGGAAATCTTTGCCCAGTAGAAACAGATTTAATTTAACAGTCCCGAGCATTTCATCTTCACCTGATGAAAAATCTCCAAAAGCTTGTAAATTATATTCCAGTAAACTAGACTGGACGTTTATTCTGTGGTGACTTATTCTGTCTATTACTATTTGACTGCCAATTTTACATTAGCAGTCAAAATCAATAAACCATGAATAATATATTAAATTGTCTAATAGAGATTCGTGAAGAAGATTCACTGCAGATTTGACATCCAGCCAAGAAGTGAAGCTCCGAAAGCTTGTGAATGTTCTTATTCTCAACAAACCAAGACTGGACATTCATTCTGTGGTGAAACTTCTTGATTCTTGATTGATCGTCTGACATTAGCTCCACTATATTCTTTTAATAGTTTCAAATATATGCCGTAGACCTATATAATATACTCAGGCCAGAAATCTGGGCCTACACATCTGTATAGTTTATCAACTACCAAACTTCAATATCGTTGGGCAAATTTTCTCCATTGTCATGGTAACGGTAATTGGACGCTATGGATACTTTCATTTAAATTTTTCAGAACAAAAATAGTTGTGTAGAATACTGTGGCAAATTTTCACTGTTGCCATGGTAACTCGAGGCTCAAGTTTTTCTGTTATAAAAAACTTTCATCAACATCTCGAAAGATGCGTTAATGATTCCCCACGACAGAAATGATCGTGCGATATTAATATGTGAGCCACGGAAAAATCTCTTCAAATTACGATCACGTTCGTTATAAATTAATATGAAGGCTTCTCGCAAAGTCAAAAATTCTACGCCAACGTTGGACTGCATGCGTGTTTTAATAACGTTAATAGGATAAAATAAGGTGCTACACATTGCACCGATTAATGCTCCACTGATAAAATCGTTAACACTGTTTTGGAATGACTGTTCCTTAGCAACGGGTAATAGCTCTTTGATAGGTTTTCGTAGCCCGAAAAATATTGCGTTAGACAGTCCGTTACGTATCAATATCGCTGTAAATCCACGGAAATATTCTTTAACCCCAGCGTTATAGCTATGTAACGTCGCCATCGTGTGGTATGTGTTTTTAAAGGTGTCGTGGTATTTCGGTGATAGCAATAGTACTTGGATTCGTTCAAATGGCGTTAAAGTTGCTTCACACGTACCAGCAAATATAGAGGAGCATACGCTTGACGTGGTAGGGCTCCATTTCCATTCGTGAGTCATTTTTTCGTAACTTTCATGATATAATCCGAACATTAACGACGTCGAAAGTGATTTTTGAAGAAGCGGGGCAGGTAGCCCACGATACAACGTAATAATTCCTTCGTGTATAATCTGTCGGATAGCCGTATGTGCGCGGCATCCAAACAACTGTTGCCGAAACATGACTTTATTGACCGGAAACGTTATTATTATATTTATCGCCGAAGCTCCGGCTCCGCAGAAAAAATGTGCATTGTCTCTGTCGACTTTTGGTCTTTGTGACCCATCAATGCTTAATTGTTGCATCACAGATGAATCAGATCTTGATTGTGATGACTTCTGCGATTCAGTTGACATATTTTACTAAAATTTCACATCTGGCCGAAAATATGCAAGGGTATTATGTAGGTCTAAATGTCTATTGAAGAATAGATGCGGCGGTCAGTTCACAATACGAAAAAAGTGAATTCACAGTCTCCATTGTACGAGATATTAGATATCGCAGAGAAGATTCAGCACAGATTTTTAACGTCTGGAACGGTTTAATCTCTACCTGTTAGGGGCAGGCCCGCGCGCTGTCGAAATGCTGCCTGCCTGACCAGTATCGTAAAAGTAGGCTACATTTCCTGCTTGTATGATTAAATGTCCACGGCTTCTAAATGTATACATCTACGAACCCTGCAAAACCTGAAAAACGCAGATACATGACATGGGCTGAAGGCGTCTGCGGACAACTGACTGCTGAAAGGGCTCGACACCTGGTGATCAAAACTGACCGGATTCAATCGCCTCTAGGTGAGGATAACGAGCTGCTATACCACAGAGCTTCATGAAAAGGACTAGCTCGGCGCTTGCGTGAGACTCAGTCAAGCAAGGAATAGAATCCTACATCTTGCGGTGAAAACACCGTGAAATAAAGACTTCACATGTAATTTGACAATGAAGAAAATCAAAATAAGTCGCCCACCGGTAACCTGTCACAAATACCTATCTAATTCTTTCTTTTGCAAAATGAAATCGATCAAAATGCCACGAAGATATCCATAATATGAATTTATAGCATACTACCAGCAAATAGAGAGAGAGAGAGAAAGGTTAATTGGTCGCAGTCAATCTGCTGCGATGGCGTGGTCGACTCCGAACAGGGTTGAGATGCTTCAAGTCCCTTCACAAGTTGAGTCTCGCACCGAATGTGGCATGCGAATGTGGTATGGAGGACCAAACTACGGACCCTATAGTCCGAATAAAGCCATACGAATGAAGAAGCACCTTCTAACATACGGCGCTCATACTGTAATCTGACCTTGGCCTAACCACACAACCACACAAATAGGTTAAGGTACCAAATATAGTCACTCATCACAGACTTGGCAGACATAAGCTGGTGCTGTCCTTAGGCATGACATGTATGAGTTTAACACAGCGTTTGGTTGAGCTACGATCGCCAAGCATTCCTGATCTGGGAAGCGACTGTTTTGAGAATATCTTGGCTCTTCGTCGCTCGTGACGTCACTACCGTTTGAATCTTCTTCAACTCCAACCCAATACGCGACGCCAATCAGACCGAGCTTCGTTGTAAATGATCTAAAATGCAAGCGTCTGTGTTATCGTTCACTTAACTGATTGTTAAGCTATCCGCCTTCTGATCGGGAGGCTCCGGGTTACCGAATCGAATTAACCCACTGCTCAGCAATGTTGTTTGGGATTCATGGCGTTTTAAACTGCTGTAAGGTAATAAGTCGCTCAGTTGACTGAGTGGTTTGATTCTCCTCCTTCTGAACGGGAGGTTCCGGCTGCGATTCCCACCGAGTCAAACCAAAGACTTTAAAATTTGCTACCCTTTATGGCGTTTTAAACTGCTGTAAGGTAATAAGTCGCTCAGTTGACTGAGTGGTTTGATTCTCCTCCTTCTGAACGGGAGGTTCCGGCTGCGATTCCCACCGAGTCAAACCAAAGACTTTAAAATTTGCTACCCTTCCTTTATCTGCTTAGAGGTATCGGGGAGTGCGGAGTGTTATATAGTTGTGATAATGTAATCTGGCTATAAACAGAAGTATAGAAGCGATAGACCTTAGTAAAGTGAAAACGTCATAAATTTCAAAATAACAAACGCAATCGGCTACCAAAGATCATAAAATTTGTATTTGTTCTCTTTCTTCTTGGAAGTCAGTATCGGGGGAGGTCGGAAGGTTGTGGCTGGGATTGTGGAACTACCGACACACTTACTAAGCAATGACCTGGCGCACATTAGGGTAGTAGGGTGGCTATAAACAGAAGTATAGAAGCGATAGACGTTAGTAAGGTGAATTCGCAACAGATGCCACAAAATTGTCGCACGTAACCTTTTAGTACTTCAAAGCGCCATAAATTTAAAGCAACAACGTACGACAGTTACAGAGAGACACCTGGCGAGAGACGGAGATCACTCTTCCACCACTTACGTCATATCCGTGACGGCTTTAATTAATCCTGGCGTTGCTAGACTCGCGCCAATGCTCGCGCAGTCTTTTTTTGCGTAGTAGTAGTTGCGTTGATCGACGACAGCCTGGTACCGACATCTTCCAACTCGAATCCAATTCTCATAGTGATCCTATTGTATGAATATAGTAACGCCAATGTCTCAGTAGGAGGGTGGGGGGTAGGGGTAGGGGTGGGGTGGGGAGGGGGGGAGGGAGGGGGAGGGGGAGGGTGTGCACACGCGTATAATATGAGTACCCGGTGTATATAGCCTACCATTTTAATAATTTTTTGTCCATGCTTACGCCCAGCACCCATGTACACTAACGCCTGTATACGTATCCTTACCTCAGTAGTTGCCACCTGGCTGGTCGGAGTCGAATCTGTTGTGGGCAGGTTTTTCATGGCCGTTTCTGGACTCGGTAGTGTATCGGTACGTTGAAACGGTGCGTTCTCAGATTGGTCTTCGCCGGCAGTCCCTTCAGTTTCTGTGTTAAGTGACAAGTTATTCCTCTCTCTCTCTCTCTCTCTCTCTCTCGATCTGTTTCTTTCTAGAATCTGTGAAGTATTTAAAATATCTAAAAATCTAACCCGCCAATAAATTCACGAGAAGCACCCTTATACGTATTCTATTCTTCACGTATTTTCTCTCTCTCTCTCTCTCTCTCTCTCTCGTTCGCTACCTCTCATTCTAACGTCTACAGGCCAAGTATATAGGCTATAATATATTCAATCCATACCCGTCAATAATTTCACAAGAAGCATCGTATAAACATATTCTTTCAGTATTTCCAGCGCATTCAATTTTCTTTTCCTGCCATCCGCGTTAACGTCCGGCGTCTGTGACGTCACACCGCCACCGTACACGTCACGATAGAGATAATTTTGTATCGACTGATAAAAATGAGGCGGTCGATAGATGTAACGTGGTGCAGGTGTTGGTGCGTGCCGCCCGTAATGATGCAAATGATACGAGTTGGCTGACTGTATGATATGCAGCAGTGAGAGTATTTCCAGCATCGTTGCTAGGCGCATAACGAAATCGGCCCAGATCGGACAGGATCTCAAATTGAAAAGTGTTCCTGTAAAGCTGACAGTACTTCGACGTACGGTGAATTAGAAGTATTGTAGAACTATGTGTAGGCTATACCTCAATTAATCCCTGTAAATATTGAAAAATGTAGTGGTGGAGCTGATGGCGAACTACCAATCAATGTTATAATTCTCAATAAACCAAGGCTAGATGTTGAAACTGTGGTGATAACAATTGATTGTCCGTCGAGGGCTCCACTATGTTTTCCTCGGAGCTCCAACGCTTGCCTTAAATCTGCCGTGACCTTCTTTACGATATCTATTGAGCGCCTGTCATCGGATCCACTATATATTCCATCTTCACCTGATGAAGGAGCGGAGCTCCGAAAGCTTGTGAATGTTTTAATTCTCAATAAACTAAGGCTGGAAGCTAAATCTGTGGTGATCTTCTTTACAATACTTAAGTAGGGTAATACTAATATTAGCAATAGGGGAGTTCCGAAAGCTTGTAAAAGTTATAATTCTCAATAAACTAAGGTTGGACGTTATCGATATCGAAAACTCAATGAAATGCTTTGATTACAGTACTTTGAAGACGTTAGCTATCGTGAAAGGAATGCGAATGATTTGTTCGGTGCGTGGCAAGGAAGTCCTCAGTCCGACTATGTGATTAAAGACGAGCGTAGTAATCAGTGAAGACTGATTATTATCAGGCGTCGTTATGTTCATAGCGCACGAACCCTAAATTTGGCAACCTTGTCTTCGTAATTCCCTGAGGCGAAACTTTTTTATTGTTTTTAAAAACGACCTCTCTAATCGGTACGCGGGCCACGGAGAAATGATGCTATAGCCTACCCCATTAAATAAGCTTAATTTAATGTGGAGTCGGGTCTGGTCGGACAGAGAGAGAGAGAGAGAGAGAGAGAGATTTCCATTTTTGGCTACGGACAATAAAGCATGAGATAGGCGATAAGTTTTAAATTAGCCTGTTAACCTCCAATGACAATTCGCAGAGCGTGTGGCGCGAAGGAGCAAACCGCAGACCTTGTACAATGTAGGCCTACAGACCATCCAGTGGAGTGACTGACTTAGATAATACGGCCATTTATCCACAGCAGCTGCCGTCTGGTTTGAGTAAATAAAACAAATGCCAAACAAAGGAAGAATTTGTTGAATCAGGCACTGTATCCTCTACCAGCCTGCATCTCTCTCTATCTCTCTCTCTCTCTCTCTCTCTCCGTGGCAAAGAAATCAGCATGCCACATCTAATAGCTCTATCTAATAACAACTGAGCCCTCTGTTTTGTTCCCAGTCTTTATTTAGTCCTCGTGCGGCAATTAGAGTCACGATGTTTCGTAAGAAAATAATTAATTCCTCGAAGCCAGTAATCACCGCCAAATTGTCCCGTAATTTGCTACGCTCTCCTCCTGACCTTTTCTCATAAAAAAGCCACCACCAAAAGCCCGATTAATAACCTAATTTAAATTAATTTACTTTAAATTTCTAAGGATTTGGCAAAGGCGTAATTAGAGAGCATGATAATAACTGTCGAAAAATTATTGGCCAATTGGTTTGGACTCGGAGCCTACCGATTAGGGCTATTAACATGGCTTGTACATTGTTTTGATTGAACGGGCGTACATGCCCGAAGTAGTCGAAAACGCAGTAAATACATTTGAAAAATTGTATTGCATTGTAGTGAAGCTAAAAATAGTGGAGCCGATGGCGGACGATCCAAATAGTAATAGATAGAATGAGTCACCACAGATTTAACGTCCAGTCCAGTTCGTTGGAATATAATTCACAAGCTTTCGGAGGTCCGCTCCGACTGAAGCGATAGACAGGCAAGTAGGCCTTCTATACGGCAGGCTATAGCCTATACCGATCAGAAATTGCCAACATGGATTTGCCCACTCACAAATTTGAATCAAAAAAATTAGTTCACAAGTTTTTTGAGATCAACTCGTTCATCAGATATCCGTTAACTAAGACCCCCAGCTTTCTCTATCGTCATTAGAGCGTACCATCGACCCCTAATGACGTCACAACGGTCCGCTGATTTATCGCGTCATAAAGACATGAATTTAAAAATCACATAGAAAATATCAAAGGGAGAAAATTCTGAACAAACTCAGACTGACGGCACTTCCTTTCCCTAAAGTTCGGCAGAAATTCAACTGCGTACGATGACGATATAATAAAAGTGGACCGTTTCGTTATGACGTCACAACAGATTTCGTATTTTCCTTGTCTTTAACTTTTTTCGGCACCGCTGTTGGCATCTCAGTCTGCCTAGCGGATTTGATGCTGCTGTAGCATGAATTATTTAGTAGCATTGGTGCTAGATAAGTTACAGGAAGCGTTTGGAAAGTTGATTAAATAGGGATACCATAAAAAGCAAGATATTGACATCAGTTAAGGGTTGTTTCAGGCTTGCCGGTATCGGTACTCGTACTGCATGATGAACAGTACCGGTAGCGGCAACTGCAGACTGCAGCGTGCTCTATATTATGCTGTAGTAGAAAGCTTGGACTTATTTCAGGTTTGAGAAAAGTTTTCAACCTATATTTGCTTCTTTAGACTCCAGACTTAGGTATTTGGATTACGAAGAATATAATATAGCCTAATTTGTGCGTAATTATGTATCATGGGGAAATATTGCAGTGTTACATGCTACAGAACTGGATATACGGAGCCATTTTTAAATTGCATAAAGAAAAATCGAGGTAGATTTGTATGGGCAATTGCTCGGGCAACATCCCAGTTCACATATATACCTGAAACTGATGTCTGTGAGAATCACTAGCTTGTTGGGTACGCAAAGGTGGAATGTCATAGAACTGAAAGATCCACCATGTGTGTTCTTTTATGCCCCCAAAAACCTTCAACCGACTTCTACTAACCTAAGAAACACTTGCAAGCGGATATTAAGTTGACGAAACCCAGACTTAATGAGAACCATAGACGAGTCTGATGAGACTTTTGTGGTACCGGTACTTGAAGATCATAATTCAGTTCGAGACTCCCAACAACAAAGGCACAGTGAAATTTCTCAAAAGTTTCTACAGATTTAACGTCCAGTCCAGTCCAGGTATGAAGGAGCAGAGCTCCGAAAGCTTGTGTATTATATACCAATAAACTGGGCTGGACGTTAAATCCGTGGTGACTTAATATATTTATTACTATTTGAATCGTCCGCCATTAATAGGCCTACATTTTGAATGCATACCTTACTTCACCTGATGAAGGAGCAGAGCTCCGAAAGCTTGTGTATTATATACCAATAAACTGGACTGGACTTTAAATCTGTGGTGACTTAATATATTTATTACTATTTGAATCGTCCGCCATCGGCTCCACCAATTTTCGTATCAAAAGTTTCTGAAATTTGGGAAAATAGTTACTGCTTGAAAAGTTGGTGCCGACACCAGATTCAGAGATTCAGATAGACCTGGCATGCATTCGATTATCTGTTTGAGAAATTGAGAAAATTAGCAATGAGCAGTAAAGTCAAAGTCAGAGTGAGACAAGTTTCACAAGTCACTTTGCTTTCTTCATACTTGCATTGGCCTTGTGTCCCCCACAAAATCATTGCGATTGAGACTGAGATCACGTTGCTCCTACTGCATTAATAGGCCTACATTGATTAATTGGCTGATTGCGTCAACCCTGTACAGTCATGCAAGATTATGACGTATGAGTTTTTAACGAATTAAATTTTCTACATTCTCTAACTACTGATGACGTCATCGGTGTTAGTTAATACACTGCAGAAGGTTCTAAACTAGGCTTACATGGCGAGAAGGATTGGATACGTAGCCGCATGCTTGTCAATCACCTGGATAATTTGGAAGATCTGGTCCGCGGACTGGACTAAAAGTATCAGCTTCCAACCCGTCCCCAGTAGTTTGCTGCATCCCCCCTCTCCGACGTTTGGCAGAAATTTGACAACACATGATGATGACATCACAAACGTCATGCATCTCATTGTGACGACACAATGGATTTCGTATTTCCCGCGTCTCAAAGACATGGCTTTGAAAATCATGGCGAATCCAAAAACTACAGAAACAAGACCAGACAAAACTCTGATTATTTTGGATAAAAGTCAAATTTTTGAAAAAGGTGGAACTTTAGAAGCACAAATATTGGCAAAAAATGAAAACGGCGACCCTAAAAGTTACGGAGGTGATTATTTTATCGCCATTTTGAGGCCAGTCGCTCAAAATAAAGGTGGTGTTGTCTGTCCGGTCGAGGATCATATGAACGGGAATTACACAATCAAATGCATCTTACCGTTTGGTGGCGATGTGGAGTTATACGTCACAATGCTCCATCCAAGTGAAAGCGTTTTCAAAATAATGGCGCGGTATTCATCCGCTCACGAGTACGAAACAATTATGATGACGCGGATGAGAAATTCAAAGGGGGATGACGAATATGTAGATTGCTCGACAGGGTTTCCTGACAAAAGGTTTGTTTTTCACTCTCTCTCTCTCTCTCCAACTGACAGCCATGTTTTCAGGCCTGAAGCGCTATGCAACTGTACCAACCCGACACATGGAGAGGAGTATTGGTGTCTCAAACCACCCTCTGGTGAATGCAATCCGTTACTCGGGCAAAAAATGAAACCAAATATGGAAAAACTTCGATTTTGGGACGACAGATATTTCGTGAAGGGGTCAAACTATAACGTGCTTGTTGACGAGATAAAACTCTTCGTTGTGACGTCACGACGGTCTCATAATAAGTACCCAATTAGTGATGTCACAAAGGTCAGCCTCAATCCAATGGAGCCGACTGGCTGGTTTGAGGGTGAACAGTGGGTGTCGAGAAAAGTTCCCCCTAAACCTTATTCGGTGGAAGCTTTAAGAACATGCCTGACAAATAAGGAATTGTATTTTATCGGGGACTCCACGATTAGACAATGGTACTTCCACTTGGTGGCGCTATTTAAATTAGATCATAAATTAGACCCGAAAGTCAAAGAGTCGTGGTCGCGACCGCGCAACTCTGAGATGGAGGAAGCTAACGTCACATTGCATTTTCGTGCCCAGGGTCCGCCTTTTCATAACAATGGGGACATATGGCCATACATAACTGACGTATTAGATCACGTGACCAAGGGCGGGGATGGCACCATTGTGTTGATAACAATTGGGTTTCATTTCCATCTTTTTACTCCGGACGTCTTTCTCGACAGAATCGTCCGAATTAAAAACGCACTAATATCGCTTCTCGATCGACTTCCGGGTTCAAAGGTCATCATAAAAGGTCTCCATTATCATGAACCACGTCCACCGTTTGTGACGTCACCTTGGAACACACAATTATTAGAAGTAATCATGCGTAACGCGTTTAGTGACGTCACAAACGTCACTTATTTTGAAACATGGGATTTCATGCTCCTGGCAGGAAATGGTTTGGTTCATCCTATTGATGACGTCATCAGGAAAGCTATGGCGGTCCTGATGTCGTGCATTTGTTGACGTAATATGACTGTTATTATAAAAAAAATATCTTAAAGAATTCTATCGACCCATCGGCCCCGCCCATCGCGCATGAACCAACAGTGACAGCCTCCCATGCTGTTCATGCCGAACCCAGAGACTGACCGGACGAACTATCGATTTGAGTGAGGCCTACAGGCCCAACCCCGCCCTCTTTCTGGACACTGAGGCCCATCGGTGGAGGGAGGAGATAGCTAACCAATATCCTCTCACTCGTCATCCATTTCCTCGCACCCAATTCTCAGTCGCAACCATCAACGAGGGGGGTGATGGAACCACAAATTTACACGCACGACATATTATTATATATTGCATTCTTTTACAAAATTATAACATCTTTATATGGCAACGTCACTGTGCACAAACTCACATGGTAACTGTGACGTCACCAAAATATTTATATAATGACTATGACATCACTACAGCAGACTATTTTTAACTATTACGTCATCATGCTGAATTCTCATGATGGTCTTTACGTCATAATAACCACCTTGGACTCGTACAGTCCGAGAGAGAGTTGACAGGATATTTTTGAAATATCAAATTAATCGGAGATTAAAGTCGATTTAAATTCAGTCTTGTTAACTTCAATGCACTGCTTTATAACTCCTCTGTGCAGACACAATAAATTATAACGTTGAGTACTTCATCAGTTGTCATGACGGCAGTAATCACGTGACTTGGTATCACCAAAAATCGTCATCGCTTGCTTCTTTCTTTCCTCTGTTGAAAGGCAGAGAGAGAGAGAGAAGTTATTTCTGTCATGTGCGAGTGCGAGTGGGTGGAGGATGTTTCCGACTACGAAATCGCTCGAGTGAAAAATTACTTCCAAAGACGGAATAAGACGTTTGCAAGTAAAGAGGAAATCGGAATGGGGGAGGTGCCAACAACTAGCGAAAAATCCTCATGGGAGCGCGGTGACCCTATCCCGAGTCCCGAGGATAAATTCCTTCTCACAACCGGATTGGCCGACTATTGTTAGCTTTGTCGCCCAGAATTAATGAATGACGTCACCTTTTTTGCTCGCTCTCTCTCTTTCATGTGAGAGCAACTTCAAGTCCAAATACAGCGTTGAACATCGACTTCGATGCATGATGGACTTAACCAGTGACCCCACCTTTTTGATCCTCACCCATGGGCCGAAACCCTTAGATTATATAATTTGATCTCTCTCTCATGTGAGAGTAACTTGTCCAAATACAGCGTCGAACATAGACTTTGATGCATGATAGACTTAACGAGTTACACCACCTTTTTGATCCCCAGACTTGATCGGTTAGTTGGACAAAAGCGCAAGGTGATATACAAACAAACTGTATTTACCCGTCACTCGGTGCCTCCAATGACTGATCTGACACCGATTTATCAAAATCGACAACTTTGACCTCCCCAAATTCTTTCGCGATTGGTTCCTTTGAGAGCAAGTCGCCTGTGAAAGATAAAACGAATAGGATGTTGTAGGGACTTATGGTTCGTATGAATTCCCTATTGCCGTCCTGTCGCGGAGTGTGCCGAATACTTACCTCTCGGGTATCTTCCACGGTCACCTGATAACGCAGTAGGTAGCGCCTCAATAGTGATTCTATAGCTTCTGGATGATAGAGCTTCAACACAGACGAGTTGCAGAGAGATAATGTATTAACTAAGCCTAAAACACAAGGCACCGCACAGCCTACGTCGAAGTACTTAAGAGAGTAATGAGTCTCAAAATCCTCATACTTGCACGAGTGCAGCATTATATAGCGATAATACGAGAGAGGTCTCCTATAGCATGATCTACGCATGACTTGGATCTCCATCTATCACTATCGTGGTCTATGGTGAGGAGAGAGAGGGTTATAAGGGACTCTCCCTAGACCGTACTTCAATGGAGAAAGGAACCAACCTGATTTGTCCGGGTGGAAACTGGACCAGTTGATATTTGCGTCTGATTTGTCTTCTTCCGACTCAAGTCCGACCACTTTCTCCTCTATCCTTGGTATCGACGTTGAAGATTGTTCAAAGTCCGACATCGTTTTAACCTCAGACGCTGACGACGTAAACTCATCCGAATACTCATCATCTTTAGACGCCACCTTATGGCCTTTTGCAACCTCATTTTTCTTTGAAAAACTGCTTCGTGACATCGATTCGTTTCCACCTTCAAGCCCTATAACTTGTTCCGGTTGATTGATCTTCTTGGGTGATGTCACAATGTCGCGGTCAGCTTTTCCAAGTGACGTCACAATGTTGCCATCAGCTTTCTTTGGTGACGTCACAATGTCTCGATTGATTGAGCGCATGGGTGAGGTCACAGTGCTTTCACCGGGAGACGTCACGGGTTCAAGTTTATTGAGAAGGTCGGTTAGTTTTGGATCTGTGGCATCATCGATACTTCGTGACCTACGGAGGTCGATGTTTTGTAATATTTCTTCGAAACCTTCGTTTTCTTCAAGCCCTGTGTTACGGTTGGCTGATTTTGCTTCGTGCTCCATTGATTTTGATGACAACAATTCTTCCTTTCTCTTTTCTAACAATGCAGGACGGTCGAATGGCGACTTTGGAGGACTGTCACCTGCGCCAGTGTATCTGCGATCTGAATCATCAGATGAATTTTCAACGTTTTCGGGGTCAAAACCTCCCGTTTCTGACCCAATCAGAAGCTCAGAGACTGTCAGCTTGCTTTCATGGGTCTTTAGTGGGGGTAAAGTTCTTTGTCGGGGCGATAATGGAGAGAGGGTCCGGTCTTTCGATAATGGAAGGGATTTATACGCAGTTGTCGGTAACGTAGGCACCGCTACCGGTTCGGACGCGCTTGAATGATCGCTCTCACTTGCGGTCGAATGTCCACTAGGTGATGCCACACGCAACTGGCTGTTGTCCAATTTTTCAGATTTTGAAAATGTACCCTGAGACGTCTCCATGACGATGGGACTTTTTCGATGAGTTGACGAACTTTGTAGGTTTAACGATGGGACAGCTTCTTGTTGCCATGACGATGCTTCCCGGTTGACAGATTTGACGTCATAACTAGTGGTAGGACTTTGTAATTTGAGTGGTGGAACAATTTGTTGCCTTGATAACGCTTCACGGTTGATTGATTTCGGTTCCAAGGTGTCATGTTCTAATTCTTTTACGTCCAAATGCTCCAGATCGGAGTTGTTGCCGGCAGAATCACGAGAACTTATGCTCCTATGCACGGGATTAGAGAAGACTGGGTGCGGAAGCGATTTTGGTGCTAAATCACAAATAGAATTCGTCTTGGGCTTTGTGACGTCATACTTCTGCTTTCTGATGTCATAGGAGACTGGCTGAGATGGTTTTGCTTTTCCTGTAAGAGACTCGACATTCAGACGAACTATAGTTTTCAATATTATTTTTGTAATTCGTATTGGTCTTGTAAAAACCAATATAGGTCGATCTCTAAGCCCACTACTAAATGAAGTAGGGCATGCTTTCACTTACATGGCGATAAACATGCCAGTTTTCTAAGCCCAAGTCTATCATAAACACTCACCTTCGTCGTCTTTGTAGTTCACGTTGATATATTTCCTGTACATTTGATCCAGTTGCTCTGTCTCTTTCTCTAAGCTGCGGAATCTGTGATTGGAAAAAGTGCGCATGCCGTGGGTTATTGAAGAACCTGTGCCGTGTCACGAAAAATATAATGTCCTCAGTTTATTTAAAAACAAGTTCAAAAGTCGGCAGGTAAAATGGATCTACGGCTAGGCGTCTAATTTGTGATGACACTTGCTGTAAAGCGTACTCGATCTGGCCGCGCATTCTACGGGCTGACGAAAACGCTGCTCGATTGCGACTAATTATCAAGATTATTACTTTGGATTGATTACCCAATCAACGTGTACCTCCGCACGGATCTTTTCGTTAGACGGTCACATTCGAAAAGAGAGATCGGTGGTCAACCAACAGTTTCGAATTTTTAGGTTTCATTTATCTTATCTGCATGTCTGTTTGAAACTGATGTCATTTTGCTTCGTATCGTGTATCTGAGTCTGATTGGATTGGTGAACATTTCACAGTAACACTATTGTTTTGGCTATATCTGGTTGTCCACCATCAGCTTTAATACTTAAACTGAGGCTGGACTTCAAATTTGTGATGACGTTTTGTCTAAATTCGATCATCCGTTTCGCTATTTGTCGCTACTCACTTTTCTCTGATATCTCGCCGAATTCCTGAAGTTGAAAGGTCAACTGATGATGTCGTATCGTTTGAAGAATCTAGATTGAGCGTAGTATGACTGGCCGCACCGTACATATTACGTGGGCTTTTTGTACCAGCTCCTAAAACAATGAAAGTGCGGCCTATGTTAGTTGTAAGTCCGTCCAAGATTAAACTTAATCGGAGATCAGTAATAATCCAAGATTAACTTGAGTCAGAGAATAATAACCTAATCCAAGATTAACTTTGATCAGAGATTAAACTTAATCGGAGATCAGTAATAATCCAAGATTAACTTTGATCAGAGATTAAACTTAATTCAAGATTAACTTTGATTAGATATTAACTTGAGTCAGAGAATAATAACCTAATCCAAGATTAACTTTGATCAGAGATTAAACTTAATCGGAGATCAGTAATAATCCAAGATTAACTTTGATCAGAGATTAAACTTAATCGGAGAACAGTAATTGTAAAAATGTAATTACCTAAAACATTGCTATTGATCGAATACGGCATTTTGTCCGCCCACCTCACGTTCCTTTCCGCATGAACAGGCTCATAGTCACGGATAGAAGCTCGCTTTGTGACGTCATACTGTGGATCCATGAGCAGACGTAAGCTTGTTGACAGCGGCTGACCAGAAGTGGGACGTACACCTGTGATGCAATAATGAGGAAATATTTGTGTCACTATAACATTTTCAGCATATGGGTGGGTGGTGAGGGAGGGAGGGAGATATGCGACTGGTATTTATGATTCTTAACTTACTTTTATGGGGTGTCCTTGCGCTGCTTCCTACCCGGCTGCTGACTCTTTCGATTATATCGTCCAACTGCTGCTGTTTCCTTTCAAACTCGTTCTTGACTTCAAGGAGCTTCGTCATTTCTTGACGCTGATAAAAAAAAAATTAGAAAATCATCGTTAGCACAAGCAGAAAATTACTCGAAAGTTTTTTAAAAAGAGTTTTCAAACACTGTAGAGACTGATTTTAACGAATTGATTTGAATATTCGAGAAGCTGAAACGGTAGCATGAAGTAAACAATAGATAAAAATAGGTCACTGCAGATTTAACATCCAGTCCAGTTTATTGAAATATAATTCATAAGCTTTCGGAACTCCACCCTACTATAGTAATATATAAGAATATGTCACCGTAGATTTAACATCCAGTCCAGTCTATTGGAATATAATCCACAAGTTTTCAGAAATCCATGCTCCTTCATCAGGTGAAGAAGTTGATAAGGAAAGTTACCCATCTATTTATTTCTTCGTGAACGGTCGACTCTTTTTCTGCCCTGTTCTGATGGCTCCACTCATCAAGTTGTCTGCAAATTCAACAAGATATCGTCTGTGTATCATGGGCACTTTGAAATAGGCTTGACACTAATCGAATATTAGCCGTCAAATCGAACCGTTCAGTTAGCTGAGAGTGACTTTAATTGGTATCCATTCCTTCCCCGCTTGGCATTCGGTAACGGGGAAGTGTTGTGGTTGTGATAGTGATCCGGGCTATAAACTGGAAGCCATGATACGCATAATAAGCATTGACCCGTGGCGTATATTATGATCATAGTAGGGTAAAAACGCCAGTGTTCAACCAGTCATAAATCCGCAGACCACAACCCAGACCAGGCAAGGAGGTGCCGTATTACACTCGCCATTTCGTACCAATCCGAAAAACTGAGTATTCTGGTACCTTGTCACTGTGTCGAGGCGTTGTCGTAGCGATCGGTCGTCCAAGTCTCTTGGAGATTGATGTCTCGATGATGGAGTAGGCTCCGTGTGTCGACGGGTCTGAAATAGAAAAGCAACCTCAAGATTGCGATGTATGCCCGCAAGCAGAGGGGAGAGCAAAGGTGTCAGATTCGGTCTACATTTAATAGCCGGTGAGCGTGCGAGAATTTTTTGACTAAATGTTTTGGGCGGGGTTTAATCCGTTCGTCATCTTTGAAAAGTCAACCTACCTTAGAAGTTTCGATTTCCTTCTTAAGTTCGTCAAGTTCACTTCGGAGAGTCTGAGACTCTTTAGCGCGGGTGTTCATCTCCTTCAGTACTTCATCAAGCTGTCGGCCTGGACGACATGCGACAATGTTTATATATCATAATGATGGAAAGAGTGCACGTGGCAACAAACAATGGAATATTTGAACCGCAACTGTGCCCCTGACAATGTCCCGACTTCTGGTTTATATCCCAGATCACTGTCACAACCACAGCCCCCGTACTAGCCCCTAGTACTGATTGGCGAGCAGAGAAGGAACGGATACCAATTCTAAAGTCTCCAGTTTGACTCGGTCGAAACTCCAAAACCTCTTGCTTAGAAGGCCCGTCTACTCGGCCAACAGTTCTTACTTTCCTTGCCAGTCAATGATCTTCGAAGAGACTCAGCACACGATGACACTATAGAGTCATGTCGAATCTTGCCGTCACCTTTGACCCCGGTGGAACGAAGTTGTTCGCTCAACGCTTCCGCCTTGATCAGATCCAATTCACGAAGTTTCACCATTTCAAAAAATTAAAAAAAAGTAGAAAATGTTTGCACGCTTCAGCAATGATGAGTCTTGTGACGTCACAGTCGTTCCTTACCATATCTCTCAAAATTCTCTCTCTCTCCTGTAAACTCTTATCTCTAAGTTGTATGTGTTCCAGTTCTTGAAGGAGAGTCTGTCTCTGGTGGTGAAGATCTTTCTCCATGGACTGCAAAAAAGAAGGATATTTCATTCAGTCCCTGAAACTCACTCGAAAGGAGAGGAAGCTGTTTGTTTTTGTCCATATTTGATTTTCGCTGCATTTACACCGTAGACTCGCCACTGGTGCATAAGCATATCATGCGTTCATGTGCCGGACAGGAGTGCGACATTGTGAATTGCTCTCTCTAGTCTGATTATACAGATAGACCTCCCAAACGTTATGCGAAGGGTGGGGTGTGGAAATAACCTTCGGCTGTAGGCAATAGGCATGCCTGATTTTGTCTGGAGGCAGGGTGTGGGCGAAAAAAATATAGAAAAAAAAATTGTCTGGAGTGTGAGGGAGGGGGGGTACATAAAGTATAAAAGACAACTCACATCTTTCTGGTTGTTCAATCTCTCGATCGCGTTTTTCTCTCGGTTGATGAGGGCTTCTCGTCTTTGCGAAAAATCATCTTCGAGCTTACGCGTCGTTTCCAGAATCTGCAATTCGCAAGGTCGTTAGCCGATTCCTGGGCAACTGCAACGCAGTCATCAGGTGAAGATAGAGAGAACTCAAGAGTTTTTAATAAAATATACCAAATTAAATCTGGGAATCATAGATATTATGACTTCATAGAATAGGTTTTAAATTGTGCTATTACGATTCAATCCATCTTCACCTGATGAAGAAGCAGTGTTCTAAAAGCTTCTGAATGTTATGATATCTATTGATCATCTGCCATTGACTAAACTGTAATCTTCGCCAGTAGACAACCTTACTTTCTCTCTCGCTCTCTCTTGCTCTTCGACTCTCATCGTAGACAGTTCAACCTTCTTCCATTGCTCGAAAGTATCTCTCGCTCGTTTCTCCGCCTCCTCTTCAGCCTTCCTTGTCATATTAGTGAGAGAAACGAGAGATCGCCGTTGCTCAATGTCATCATACCGCCGCTGACGTAACGTGCCGTCCATCTCTTCGTCGATCGCTTGTAATTTTTCGGCTGGAAGTGAAATTGTGTCTCAATCGACTCAGAACTGGGGTGGGATGCTTCAGATTGTCCCTTCACAAAAGAGTTTCACGCCCAGTGCGGCATGCGAGTGTAGTGCAAAGGAGAAAGCCCATCCATTGCTGTACAATATATGTATTGTAAAGAAGATCACCACATTCCATCTTCACCTGATGAAGGAGAGGAGCTCCGAAAGCTAGTGAATTCTCAATAAACTAAGGCTAGACGCTGAATCTGTGGTGATCCTCTTTACAATATCTATTGATCGTCCGCCATCGGCTCCACTACACTCTACAATTTATATAGAAACCATCCCAATGGAGTGGCTGGTCTGAAGAACCTGGTATACATTACCTTAGTAGGGTGAAAACCAAACGAGGCCATGAAAGGGTGACGTATCTATAGTTTGAAGAAATAACGAAAGAGTCCATTGTTTCGTAAACTTACCTAACGACAACTGCCTCCCTTTTTCTTTTTCGCCTTTCACGCTCATCTCGTCTCTTTTCGTCATCATGTGTAGAGGCGACGAAATCCTCGATAAAATTTTCCACATGAGTAATTTCTTATCGTTACTATTAGCAACAGGTGTAGAAGAATGCGGTGCTCGAAATGAATCTTCGTTTTCTTTGTTCTTGTTATTTTGATCGAGAAGATCTGGTGAGGCACCGAGGCGACGTAGAAGGTCTTCAGTTAAGGATTGCTGTACAAGAAAAATATCCCATCACGGGCCAATCGGGGCCTATTTATATATTTGTGGAGGCCGTTTTTAGCCACCGGTACTTTAAAACTCAAGAATTACCAGACAGAGTGGTGTCAAAGTTCATATGAAGACCTTTAAGATCATCTATCCATCAAATTCCAGGTGCCTATCTATTATATTTGCGGGGACCGTTCTTTTGTTACTTAAAATTTCTTGATGAAGGAGCGGAGTTTCGAAAGCTTGTGAATATTCCAATTTTGAATAAACTAAGGCTCTAAAACTCATGAACTATTGCGAGGAGTCCCGTCAAAGTATATGTCTGTATGTGTCTGTATATGTCTTCGACACTTAATTATACGGACATTGGCAGCATTTTTCGTAACTTTCCTTGAAGTTCTCTCAGTTGTATCAGAAATACTTCCCTCTCCGAGTCCTAATATGGTCAGGGGAAATGTTGCAGTAAGAAGTGGTTTTTGTGTGGTTGCCATGACGTTTAGTCCAAAAATAGAAGTAAACCCAACCCAACCCTTTAAAATCGGTTTTTCAGGGAATTAGATTATTCCCAGTCTGGTTCACAAGCTTGTCTTACTCCGTTGAAACTCAATGCTGCCCTCAAATGGCCCACCTCGTATCCATTAACTCCGCTTTCTTGTTGGAAAACTGACAACGCGTAGAGATATCGGCTCTGTTTCAAGTGTTGGTAGACTAGATTATCCACCGCCTTCTGTTCCCATGATGGGTTATCTAGAAAGAGTATGGAGGCTAACTTAGCAGTCAAGCATGTCGTGGCACTGTAGAGTGATGGTAGGTTTCCAGGCATGGAACCAACAGGTCCCGTGTTCAAATCCCAATATTGGATCATTCCAAAAATGTCTAAAATGGCTTGCGAAGCTGCTTTGTTACGTGACCAGAGTAATGGGGGTAGCGTAGATGGGGAGGCTCACTGCAAAAGTCACCTTGCTCCACAGGTCTCCGCTGAGTCCCAATCAGCCGATGCTGTGGCGGGTGACAGAGATTACAGTAGGCCTAGTACAGAATAGTGATGGAACATATCACACGTTGATTTGAGTCAGGGACGAAGGCAGTGGTGTTGCCTAAGTAGGCACGCTCAATTTTGTGAATTCTTCGCAGCTTCAGCTAATTCTTTTAATTTCACTCAGCGAACATGAATTACCATTTTGTTTTATAGATCCTATGAAGAGATCTGCTCCCGAGTCGTCAGGCAATTCCTCTCTTCTTTGGTAGCGCCCTCGCAGCTCATTAATCACACTTTGCCGAAGATGTCCCTGTAAGAAAGAGCATCAATGCATATGAAAGAAAGGACGATGCTTATTTTGTCCTTGTTTGATTTCTGCTGCTCTTATACACACACACACAACTTATCCTTATGCATATCACGTGAGGAAGCTACGAATACCATTTTAACATCTTATTCTTTGGTATATATGATGCGGTCACGGGACCTGCCAATTTCGTGGCCGGCGACCTATACCCTTACACCACGAAGTAGCTACCGCTTACCGCGATACCAGTACTTTTCATACCGATACGAACAGCCTACTTACTGGAATTGTGTGAAATTCCTAACGAAAACTAACCCGAAGATCATTTAATACACCAGCAGACTGTAGGGAACTATACATCTTCCTTTTCAAATCTTCAGCCGACATTCCCTCGTTTTTTTTCGTCCCAGACATTGCGGAACTATTTAAATTTCCAACCACAAATCCAGGAACTCTGAAGTGAACAAGACCAAGTCAGAAATCAGAGCAATGAAGAATTATATCATATTCGATCATCAGTGTTTCTGAAAATCCGTTGTTTTGAAATATTTGCCAGTTACGCAGTGAAGCGGAACATGCGTCAACAACACAGTGGTGGGCTTGTGGCTTTTTGATCATTGAGATATGATCACGACCCTTGGCACTTGCCAGCTAGTATGTCAAAAATGGGAGTATAATGTCACAACTTCTGCCCGGAACCTCTAAAAAATAAATATTTTCATATATTTTGAATCTTTAAATTTTCCAGGTGTTTTTCTATTAACAGCTCTTGGTAGACACCTAGTGTTTTAAATCCTGAAATGTGGACGTCAACGCTTCAGTGATCGCATTCTGTCTTTTCTGGTCGGCAGCGATGGTGAGTGTCGTATGGTGTGTCCTCTGTATATTTATCTGCAACTATCGGGTTGTGTATTGCGATATGTAAGCTGATATTTTATAGTATTGCTCTATTTCATATCCTGGTTGCGCTGTAGTATTTAGGAGTGAGAAATCGTAGATTTTGTTCCAGTATTTCGTGTTCAAAATGCTCTGTCTTATAGGGTATCGACATCCGCCACAATAAGGACCGCAAGTCCAGGAGGACTGCACCAAAGTCCGATGATATCTACCTGAAGCTTCTCGTAAAGGTAAATTTTCTATTAATTGTCAATTTTGACGGGTTCCACTAAATTTGCAGCCCGCCTTGTAGTTTCAATTCCAGTTGCTCTGCCGTTTGGTAATGACAAAGCTTTGTGGTTGGTATAAGTGAAATTTTGCTCTGTTTCCGTTTCTCAAGATGTCATAAGTGATTTATTGAAATAAATACAATATTCATGCTATAGATGCTTTAAATTCAACCCACTGATAGAACTGCGTCGCCCTGACTCTGTTGAGTGTGGTCAAGCCGGCTGATTGCTTGTTGCATTTTCTAATCGTGTTCTCTTTTTGATTGGCAGCTTTACCGCTTCCTGGCCCGTCGTACCAACTCCGGGTTCAACAAGGTCGTTCTGAAGCGTCTTTTCATGAGCAGGACCAACCGTCCACCTCTTTCCGTTGCAAGACTGGTAAGTGTGTAATATGTCGCTGTTCTGACAATCTCGCCCACCGGCCAGTATTGGCTATCCGGTATGGGAAAATGAGCATTTGTGCGCTTATGGTATCCAAATGTTGATTCCTTGTGCGCAAAATCGATCTAACAAGCCAATTCGGTTTAGACAGTGGCCACAGCATCACTAATCGACATAGTAGCATCGCGAATGATGCGGGAACGTGACGTACTTTTGTTTGAGTTTACGGCAGCGTTGCGTACTATTTGTACGGGATTTTAAGGGTCTCGTGCGGCCCATATGTCTGTTATATTATAGAAGACGTTTAAGCTGAATTTTGTTTCGACAGACTCGTAATATGAAGAAAAAGGGAAACGATACGAAGACTGCTGTCGTAATCGGAACGGTCACAGATGACAAGAGGATTTATGAACTTCCAAAGATGAAGGTTTGTTCTTTTTCTTTCCTCTCTTTCGTGGCAAGTCTCGACGAAAACTTGCTCGCGCAAAAGAATTTCTGTCTCGTGCACGTTTCACCCAGCTTATGCTTGAGCCATGTACATTTTTGCATTCCCGTTGGTCTCCCTGCCCACTTGAAATGCAGGGGCCTTGCACCCAACACGAAAATAATTGTCTGCCACGAAAAGATTGGTCTTAATAACTGTATATGAGCAGTGTATACGGCATGTTGTTCCCGGTGGTGCTAAAGCTCTTTTCTGCTTGCCTTTTTCTTGGCGCTAGACATCACTGTTTGGTGGATTGCAGGAATGGATGACATGGTTTGGGGTTTGTGTCACTTGTGAAGGGATTGTGGAGATTTTTTTTTATTGCTGACGGTCTACTAGTCATCAAAATGATCACATATACCCTCTGTAGCTCGATAGTGGTTTTGAGAAATTCTAATTTTGCTCGTTCCAGGTGTGTGCCTTGCATGTGACAGCTTCGGCTCGTGCAAGAATTTTGAAAGCTGGAGGAGAAATCATGACTCTCGATCAGCTCGCCATGCAAGCACCCAAGGGACAGAACACCGTCATGCTACAGGGTAAGAACCTTCATTCAGTTTTAGCAAACCTGACCATCTTTTCCCACCCAGATATTCCAATGTCATGAGAACATAATGTTGCGAATATTTTCATGTTCGAATACGATTCAGATAATTTTTCGGATCGAATATTGATTAATATTTCTTTGTGTTCTCATCGGATGATTTCGGTTAAATTGAGTCGAATACTTTCAATATGGCCCGTTAACATTATCTAAACCCCGAGATACATTCGTTTTTGGCAACAGGTCGATTATCGTGTCGGTTTTTGAGTAATCACTGCTTTATACAAATTCAACGTCAAGCTTCACCCGTATTCACTCAATTATTCACTCCAAAAGAAAGCCTCAACTTCGGTAGCTTGTAATATGAATGTGAAATCTTGTTGCAGGTCCAAGGAAAGGACGCAAGGTGTACCGACACTTTGGTCTTGCTCCAGGTGTCCCACACAGCACCTCGAAGCCGTACGTTCGTACCAAGGGCAGAAAATTCGAACGCGCCAGAGGCCGCAGAAAGAGCCGAGGCTACAAGAAATAGACATGTTGATGATTGTGATGTCACTATTTCTGGTTATGTCGTAATAAAGACAATATCACTCCTGATTTGATTGTTGAATATTGTGGGGGAACGTCATGACGTCAGACGTAATTATGCTGGCGGAAGATCCACTAATAGATAGAGCGAACACACCACAGAGTTAACGTCCACTTCCGGGTTCGATTCCCGACCGAGTCAAATCGAATATATATTGATCGGCTCCACTATACTCTCTCGTTTGACTGGATTTTATCGAAAAACTCGGACATGGCGGACCAGTTGCGATTTTTGTGGTCGATTTGAGCTCTCAATCTGATGAATAGCCTACATTGTCTTCAAGTTGGACCGATTTGGCTTGAGACGAAAATTAATTATTGTGGATCTCCATAAGTGGAAACGTAGGAACTGAGGTAAAACAAATGGTTACTATTGTTGTATTGTACAGGCTAAAACCTTCCATTCACGCCACCGACGACCACAGTTGGACATGTCCGTGCTTGTCAGATTAGGTGTCGCTATGATGAGTCGACGTAACTATGTGCTTGTTTAGTCGAATGCTTCCTGCGTTATGATGAGATAAGAGTGTAGAAGCGTATACCGTGTGGTTGTTTATGACGGTTTCAGCTACTCCTAAGGTAATAGGTCAGGTTCTAACGTCTGCTTACGGTACTTCATTACGCTATTTCATTAGACAATTCATTTTCTCAAGCAATTTAGACCGTTAGACGACTCGTCTGTGTGTCTACATGGCAACACGTATATCGTATACGCTCTACATTCCTATCGCTGGTAGACATTTCATTTTCTCAAGCAATATAGATGGTAGGCATACTCTATGTGTGTACGAAGTACGTGTATGCTCTACATTCCTATGGTGGGAAGCCAAATATCCTTCCTTTAACTGATGTCCTTATTTGGCAGAGGTTGTACTCTGTGTAGGTATATGTGAGGTAACACGCAACATATTATATGCTATGGATTCCTTTCGTGGCAGACTGTCATTGCATTTTACTGGACTGATGCTCTTAGGAGGTAGGCTACTCCCGCCGTGTGTCTGCGTGGCAATACGCAATGAAGTTGAGATTCTCTATCGAAGAGTAGCCTACGTTTTTCGATTCTGTGCGTGCCATGTTTTCAGAATACAAGTAGCCTGTATACGATCTTCATCTGTCTTCAACGCAGTTAACTTTAGACTATGTCTGAGAAGCAACCTTTGGACACGGACTGGTCAAAATTTTGGAAACCATGGCGAGTTGTGGCGCGAAAAACTAGGAAACGGGGTTACATACCACGAGGTTGCGGTCTCCACGGATTTCAGGTTTACAGATTTCAATGATTTGTTTGGTAGGTCTAGCCTTATGTTACGTGTTGCCATGTAGACACACAGAGTAGGCCTATTTTTTCTCTGTTTTCGAACCAATACAATGAAGGGACCCCGCGATATAACAATCTGTAACATGTTATACGTGTTGCCATGTAGAAACACGTATAATATGGACTATGTTGATTTTTCACGGCCGCTACAATGACCAGCCTATAAGCCGCCTATACTGGCTGATGTCCGATACCGTCTTCTATATCTGGTAGCAAAAATTCCTTTCCTGCAGTCAGAAAAATGCGAGCGTCCCTATGTGGCCCGCATGCGGGGCTACGTACCAAGGCATGGAACGCCACGCGTTATGAGGTCCACACATGGCCTCGTTACGGAAATACCAGGCGCATGTACATCTTTGCCACACATGCGCTGTATCGCCAGTTATGGCCCGAGTAGGGCCGTAAATGGCCCAAACACGAATGACCGTGCGAAATTGCAACCTCTTACGTTGATTTCTGATTGGGATATTGTGCCGAATATCAGGTAGCAAAACTCCTTTACCTTGGTCTGGGCTCACATCTTTCCGATACAAGCGTCACCCTGTTGCAGGCCGATCCTCAGCTAATGGAGCAGTGGTTTGGAGGACTATCAGACGGAATATACCAGTTGATGGTATCAGGTCCGTGTGGCGAAAACGGCGAGGTAGTTTACGCCGGAATGATAGCGAACTCTCTCAAAGACAGACTTATGGATTACGCCGGGTTAGTTATGGAACAATATCTTGCTTTCTAGAGACGACCGCGTAAGTTACCGATTTAAATTAATGGCATTTTCAACCCTAATAAAGTATCGTGCTCCGGGTCAATGATAACGGTTCACGTGTCAATGCATCCGGTTTACCCCGGCCACCATCACAACAAGGGCTGTTGATAAGAAATTTGACGTATTCAACCCTACTAAGGTAATGTGCGCCAGATCGATACTTACGGTTTATAGCCTTACGGTTTATCGCCTTACAATGGACTCAGATAAGCGCGGACGGGAACCAAGTTTAAGGCTTGAGTCAGGCATATATTATGATGCCATTTTGATCCCCAACCTTGGTAAACAACATTTTTCTACATGTGAAAATCTTGAAATCTGTCTCTCAACGCTTCTCGCCCTCTTTGCGTTGCTTAGATTTGATTCCCGGTTGACAAAGAATATCAATCAATCATTGGAGGATAACAAACTACTTCACGCACGAGTTCTGTTGCGCAGCGAAGCAATAATGGCACCTGACGTTCAGTCCCTGCTCAAGATGTACACAACTGGAAGTAATCGACCGAAATGGAATGCTAGAAGTAGAATATAGGCGCAAACTGCGTGCTTCTACAAGTTGAGATCGACGACAACGTTTTTTTCAAGAGCGATATTCCATATCTGAACCTTTTCGCATGACTAATGACAGATATCTATGATAAAAAATTCGCGAATGTCGGTCCCAACAATCGGTCGCTATCCGATATTGACTTCCTCTCTTGGCTTAGCACATGATTGATGGCCGACGAGTCAAGGACTTTTGAATAGAAAGCAACGAGCTCTCTTGAACAAGGGTTTATCTGCTGCCAATACATTGGTCTTGCAATGGATGGAGTAAATAGGTCTACACAATTTCAGGCCGTCCAACTCACTATTCTCGATAACCGGCCAAGTTTGCCTGGCTTACGGCCGGCATCTATAATAAAAAATTTTGACTTTCAGCATCGATAATCGGCTGATTGTGGCAGACATCCAATACTGAGTTCCTCACTTGACTAATAGCCGATACCGATATTATTCGCAAAAATCAAATATCGGTCTCGACTAATCGATCTACCCTTAATTATATAATCACGCTCATTTTGCCCTCATCTCCAACTTTGCTTCTACTCACTAGTTTGGCCGAAAATCGCAAAAAAAAAATAATATTGGTCCAACCCTAATGACGAGAAGACGGGACGGTGACCACAATCCTTGGATACAGCATTTAGCTGAGTAGTGTGGCAGCCCACATTCTGATCGGGAGGTAACAGGACTGATTCCCTATCGAATCAAACCAAAGATTTTTCACGTCGGTAACCGCTCCCTCTCTGCATTCCTACTGAAGCACTGACCTACCGTACGAAACCTGTTAGTAGTCAAAGACCCAAAATATTCAGAACAGCAACAAATGCTGGACTATTTTTATTAGGTAGAGATTCTTTGTGACAACACACGCAACAACTGGGTGACTTTTCCTATGGAAAGGTGATTCTGTGTGACTGCGTGGCAACACAAAACATGCTCGCATGTTGATTCCATGCATGCCACGTTTCAATTTGTGTAAATGACTGATTTGTGAAAATCGTGAATATCAATTAATGACTGCGGTGTTCCTTATTTCTTTATCTCTTTTTTCTCTCTCTCTCACAACATGGTCAATTCTTCAATACGAGAAGGGTTGCATCCCAAGTAGCTTTGACGTCCATATCTTGCGACGATGCTTCTAACTTCCAGATACGTCTTATCTCTTGGAATGCCTTGACCAACGGGCTGCTTGGAGTCGTCCCTAAGCTGGCGAAGAATGGTATTGACGAGTAGAGGTCATACAAGGCCGATAGCTTGCTCGAAATATACCATTTGCGTTGGATCCGTGACTTTCCAGGCCAGTCGATCATGCTGTTAATGGTTTTAAATCCATCCAAGAGAAGATATTCCGGGTGTTGTCTAGCCTTGGCAATAGATGTCGCACTTTGAAGCATTTCTTTTATGACGTTATCAATGACAGGCAGCTTGTCGTCTTTGCATGACGTCACCGAGTACAAAGAGTCCACGTAGATAATAACCACGCCCCCAGGTTTCAAGACACGCCTACATTCTTTAATAAATCGATCAATGTCAAAATGCTGAACCGAAAAGACACTTGTGATGACGTCGACACTGACGTCATCTACCGGTAAATGTTCGCAACTTGCAATCTTGAATTCTACGTTATTTGAGTGACTTATTTGCTTCGCCTTCTCGATTTGAGAAGCACTCATGTCAATTCCGATGGCGCGTTGGAAATGCTTCGCCAACAGCGTAGTGGCTATGCCATAGCCGCAGCCGACGTCTAGTAAGGTGCCTAATCTTTCTTGACCTTTCAACTTTCCGACGTCTTTCAATGTATCGATAATAGCGTCAGCTTGATTTTCATCTATTTTGACTGATTTTGCTCCAAAGAATTTTTCGACGGCGTCAGCGCTAAAGAATTCATTCTGGGCGCGTGGTAATTCACTCCCTGACATGGCGTGGCTAATATCCGAAGTTTTTTATTTTACGCAGAATCTTAACCAACCAGTAATATAAAATTTTAATTATTATTATGTGGGTAGGGATGGGGGGAGACTGAATAACAAGGTCTACATCTCACTATGCCCTGCACCAGTGGTCAGCAACCTCCAGCGGACCTATTATTTTCTTCAATTGTAGTCTGGTTTCGCGGACCGGCCTAGAATATTACGCGCGGGCGTTAGACCTCCTACGCACTTGCGTTTCAATATTGGTGACTGCAATATGCCATTCCTCGATACTCAGGGTTAGTGTGAAGGTGTAGCGATGGCTTATAAGAGTAATACAACTTATTCCATTGCGGGCAACAACTTGCGCGGCTTTCGGAAACTGTAAGCTACCTTTTTACCACCAGCTACAGAAGCAAAAAGAAAGTTCGCGCAAACATATCCGTTGTCGTGCAGTTGAATAGGAAATGCAGAAATCAATTAGAACAAATTTTGCAGGTCAATAAATTGATTGATTGAACGCACTCGAACAGAAGTCGTAAGTAATTATTTCGTCATTTTTGTAAATTAGCCAAATGTGACGTAAGACATGTAAATGTGACACTACTCAAAGTTGAAAACTGGTTGCGTCAGTTGGGCTTACGGTACGGGCGGGACGGGATTCGTTTATCTGCAGCGGGTATGATATTAAACACCAGGTGGCGTAGAAGAGTTATTCAATAGTTCCGGGCAGTCGACGCACTCGATCAAAAGTCGCAAATACTTCAAACTAGAGATAGACCGATATTGGTTTTTTCACGGCCGATTCGATAATTGACCTTTCACATGACTGATGGCCGATACCGATAATCGCAAAAATACAATATCGGCCTCAATAATCGTCTGGTCGACCCCTACATCAAGTGATACGCGAAATTACGTCTAGGGCTATAGCACCGGCAGCACTAAGCCAGTGATATCTGCTTCTACGAACGCCTTGCTGTCTGTATCAGTGCGCGGGTCTATTCAGGTCTAAGCCTTAAATTACCCTGCATAGCGTTCTATAACAGAAAACACGATTAGGCGCCGACAGCCGGCACTGGTGTCACCGTGACGTGACGGTGATCGACAATCCCTGGATAAATACAGCATTTAACTGATCGCGCGGTAACAGATTTGATTCCCTCGGTATCCATTCCATCTCTGCTTAGCTGTCAGTGCGAAGGGTTGTAATAGACTATAAATCGGATAAACTACTAGCGCGCATGCGCATTGAGCATTGATCTTACGTAACCTGAGTAGTCAAAGACGCAAAATATTCTGAACAGCAACATATGCTGGACTATTTTTACTATAAGTAGAGGTTCTTTGTGACAACACACGCAACAACTGGGTGACTTTTCCTATGGAAAGGTGACTCTGTTCCTTATTTCCGTACGTGACCTGACACCTACGTAGTAAAAGACGTAAAATGTTCAGAACAGCTGAGACTGCTGGACAACTTTTATTAGGCCGAAACAGAGACTCTTTGTGACAATACACTCAACATAAAACACATTCCTATCGTGAGCACTTCTCTCACATTTTACTGCCGTATTTTGATTGGGTGACTTTTCCTATGGAAAGGTGATTCTGTGTGACTGCGTGGGGGCAACACAAAACATGCTCGCATGTTAATTCCATGCATGCCACGGTTCAATTTGTGTAAATGACTGATTTGTGAAAATTGTGAATATCAATTGATGCTGCGGTGTTCCTCCTTTTCTTTGTCTCTTTTTCTCTCTCTCTCCCACAACATGATCAATTCGTCAATACGAGAAGGGTTACATCCCAAGTAGCTTTGATGTCCATATCTTGCGATGCTTCCAACTTCCATATACGTCTTATCTCTTGGAATGCCTTGACCAACGGGTTGCTTGGAGTCGTCCCGGAGTTGGAGTAGAAGGGTACTGACGACTGGTAGTCATACAAGGCCGATAGCTTGCACGTTGCATACTCTTTGCGTTGGATCCGGGACTTTTTTGGCCAGTCTAATAGGTCGTACATGGCTTTAAATCCATCCCAAAGAAGATGGTCCGGGTGCGGTCTAGCTCTGGCCATACGTATTGAAATTTCCACCATTTCCTTTATGGCGTCATCAATGACAGGCAGCTTGTCGTCTTCGGATGACGTCACCGAGGACAAAACTTTGGTGTAGATAATAACCACGCCCCCAGGTTTCAAGACACGCCTACATTCTTTGACAAATCGATCAATGTCAAAATGTTGAACCGAAAAGAAACTTGTTTGGTAAATTATCGCCACTTCCGGTCTTGAATTCGACGTTATTTGAGTTACATATTTGCTTCGCCTTCTCGATTTGTTTGACACTTATGTCAATTCCGATGGCGCGTTGGAAATGCTTCGCCAACAGCGTAGTGGCTATGCCATAGCCGCAGCCAAGGTCTAGTAAGGTGCCTAATTTTTGTTGACCTTTCAACTTTCCGAGGTCTTTCAATGTATCGATAATGGCTTCAGCTTGATTTTCATCGGATTTGCGAAATTTTGCATCAACGTATTTTTCGACGGCGCCATCGGTGAAGTATTCATCTTGAGCGCGCGGTAATCCACTCGCTGACATGGCGTGTTCAATGGGCTTATGCTAGAATAAAATGAATGGTTAGAACAGTATAAGTAATTTTAAGAAGTTGTTGATTTCGTAACAACGAGGATATGAAGCGGGTAGGGTCCGTGGTGACCTGAGTCAAGCTCGACCGATATTGTTTTTTTCAAGGCCCATGCGATCGGCTATCAGTCATTTAGGCTTTTGTAGCCACACGTGTACCGTAAGCATTGACCTGGCGTGCATTACCTTAGTAATGTCAAAACGACATAAAGATCTACTTCTGACTATGCTCTGCACAATACCGAAATCTTCGTCAAGAGGATACGCTGTACGCTGTACGCTGTACGCTGTACGCTGTACGCTGATACGCTGTACGCTTTGGAGCAATGCATCGTTCGCCCAGTAAGAACATTGCGAGCGTCCCTACGTGACCCGCGTGTGAGGTTAACAAGGGTTGCGCATGGATCTCCACGCATTATGAGGCCACACATGGCCTTGTTGGGGGAAATACCTGGCCCATGTACATCTTTGACACATATGGCCCATGCCGTATCGCACTGACCTGAATCAGTTATGGCCTGAGTAGGGCGGTAAATGGCCCAAACACGGCCACGTGTACACAGGCCAGTGTTACGTTTGCATACCTGTTAACCACACACCGGCCACCAAAGGCCATGCGAAATTGCAGCCACGCGCCATACGTAGGTCATACGTAGATTTCTAATTAGGCGAATATCCCCGTCGTCACACACCGAAGTAGTAGAAATTGTTATCCTTTGTTATCGGATGAACAAAATAAATGGCGTCTCCTCATCATTATCCTACCCTCTAGCTGCAGTCCTTGCATTTAAGATACAAAAGTTCTTTCCGAAGTGTTTTTTGAAATCTGTACCTTTTATCCCTGACTCAGCAGCAAAAACAATTTCCGCTCAAACGTATCCGTTTTCATGCGATTGATTGAGAAATGCAGTCGACAATTGCACCAAAGTCGGGGGAATGAAATGTCATTAAATCGATCCAACTCCTGCCTAGATTCAACACACTCGATCAGAAATAGAAAGCAATTATTTCGTCATTTTTTTAAAATAGCAAAATGTGGCGTCATGTAGTCGACGCAAATATATAGCGCTATGCTTGCGGTATCATGGATTTGAGAACTATACGATGCATAGATGTACGGACATGTGGTTCCAGATTGGCTGATTTGCTAACCTGCGCATCAAAACCGGGGCAACACGAAACATACATATTTTTTCCTATAGTGGGCGCTATAGTGTTGATTCTGTGGATCCCACGATCGATTAGCGAGTGATTTGTGAAACTGAAGTAAATGTATGTAGTGTTCCTTATTTTCTTCATCTCTTTTTCTCTCTTTCTCTCTCACAACAAGATTAATTCTTTAATACGAGAAGGGTTGCATCCCAAGCAGCTTTGACGTCCATATCTTGCGAGGCTTCTAACTTCCAAATACGTCTTATCTCTTGGAATGTCCTGACCAATGGGTTGTTTGGAGTTGTCACGGAGTTGGGGGAGAAGGGTAATGACGAGCGGTAGTCATACAAGGCCGATAGCTTGCTCGAAGTATACCCTTTCCGCTGGATCCGTGACTTTCCAGGCCAGTCTAACAGGTCGTACATGGCTTTAAATCCATCAAAGAGAAGATAGTCCGGGTGTTGTCGAGCCTTGGCAAGAGATGTCGATCTTTGAACCATTTCTTGTATGACGTCATCAATCACAGGCAGCTTGTCGTCTTCGGATGACGTCAACTCGGAAAAAACAGCATTGTAGATAATAACTACGCCCCCAGGTTTCAAGACACGCCTACATTCTGTGACAAATCGATCAATGTCAAAATGCTGAATCGAAAAGCAAGTTGTGATGACGTCAACACTGACGTCATCTACCGGTAAAATTTCGCAACTTGCAGTCTTAAATTCGACGTGATCTACGTGACATAGTTGCTGCGCCTTCTGTATTTGAGAAGCACTTATGTCAATTCCGATGACGCGGTGGAAATGCTTCGCCAACAGCGTAGTGGCTATGCCATAGCCGCAGCCAACGTCTAGTAAGGCGCCTAATCTTTCTTGACCTTTCAACATTCTGAGGTCTTTCAATGTATCGATAATGGCTTCAGCTGTTTTTTCATCGATTTGAAGAAATTTTCCGCCGAAGTATTTTTCGACGGCGCCAGTACTAAAGTATTCATCTTGAGCGCGCGGTAGTTGACTCCCTGACATAGCGTGATTATTATAAGCAGAAAGTTTGCCAAATATTATTGTTTTAGGCTAAAATTATTGATCAGTCGTACTTGATAAGTAGCTGATTTCGTAGTCGAAAACCAGGATATGAAGCGCAGCGTCTACATTGTCGTAAGAACATTTAACTGTAGATTCAAATCTCCTGATTGCAAAACCAATTAGCCGGTCGACACCTGACTATGCCTCGAACGATATCCAAATCTTTGCCGTGAGTTCGCCCCTCCTCTACCGAGGGGGTTAATGGTGGTGCATCACACCAAAGAAGTCAAAATTAGAATCCCTAAGCTATCCTCCTTACGTGATTCGTGACAGCCGTAAAGGGTTCGTGCGGAGGGGTGGCGCATGATTAGATGAGCTGTACGCCACAGCTCATACCAAAGTCTGAATAGAGCTTTCTTCCCCTGCCGTCTGGCTCAAATTTTTGCATTCAAGACGAGAGAGTGGCGAAACTATCAAGGCACTGCCTTCCAAAATCCAAGTGGGTCACACCAAAGGTGTCAAGCAAATCTCGTCGCTTGCTTTGCGCCTGTGATACATGGTTAGTGTGAAGGGGTAGCGATGGCTTCTAAGAGCGATACAGCTTCTTGATGGATGGGCAAAATAAACGGACTCTCATCTGCTTCCACCAATCCTCTAGCTGAACTTATTGCATTCAAGTCTATTAGAGAGAGACAAGTCCTTTACGAGGGCGGCTTTTAGCTAATTTGCTACCACCAGCCACAGAAG
>JASFYC010000719.1:0-29411 GCA_030412335.1 Botrylloides violaceus
TTCGCAATAGATAGCCTAAGTTGTTCTGGATTCACGGACGGGTCATGCTGTAAAGACGATCATTTGTGTTGGGTATCTTTGTATGACATTTGGAAATGGTAAATATAAAATTGGCTACGTATAGAGGTACAAAAGGTTACTTATGGAGTAGAATGTTTCTCGTATCTAGCGGACATTGAGTGACATAGTTTACGGAGCATATAGGCTATACCTACCTACGGCCCTACGCAGATCATCGCTTTTAAGACGCGAGGCGGCCGTTGGGCATGATGTCGAACAGATGCCTTCGACATGCCGGCGCTTACCACCAATTTGTAGTTGAGCGGATTAGGTCGACAATGTTATTTGAAGAGCTTTGCTGCGTTACTCGATGGTATGGCAATATGGAGCTAACGAAACGACGGCTCTCTGATGAGGCCACGTGGAGACGGTGAAGCATCTACACCACAGTAGGATTACATAGGCTACCTACCACACTGAGCGATTTCTCTAAGCGCATAGTGGGAAAGACCTGAAATCATGCGCGGCGGGTTTACCAAGTGCGTTCATATAGTAGGCTAATGCAGATTTCAAAAGGGGACAATTTTGAATTTTAATCTTAGGTGGTGGCAGCAGTAATTTCACACGAAAATGCCTGGTAGTGCGCTAAATACGTCTTCCTGATCTATAAAGCGTTCATTTCTGCCCATGGGCATACTATGGTTTTCTCATAAGGAACGTAAAGAATCCTGATAATCACATGAAAACTTAATCGGAATATACTGCACAAACCGCAACACAGGACAATTAGGTAGGACTACTTCACGATGTAGGCATCAACTCTGTTGGGTATATCTACATCTAGCCAGCTGAGGAAAAGTGTCGTGATATATTTTGCTATTTGAGAAGAGGCAATAATTACAACAGGAAGTTGCTTGCATCTCGAGTTGCGTAAGGGGAAATGGAACCCGGTACAACAACAACAACGTGATATTGATAATATCTTGCTTATCAATATCTTCAAGGGATTTTGTGTTTACTGCGACTCAGTAACGGATAATACATTGATCAAAGGAGGTAAAGTTTGAGTCTCCGTTATTGCAAGTACGCCTCATCACAATGTCTATCGAGGTGTAGAACGAAGGTGTACTGTAGCGTGAATAGTTGAGTCCATGAACGTTGAACTATACCGGCTGAACAAGTAGAGGGACGGAAATCCAACCGCTACACGAAGCCTTAGTGAAAACAGCAAACTGGGAAATTCGCCGCGCCTTGCACTGACGGCTTATTTGCATTTTCAATTAGCTGAAACTGTCAGGTATAGTAGCTATGAGGAGAAGCGATTGACGTACCGGTAAGGTATCCAAAGCAATAAATAGTGTGTGTAGTGTCGCTGTCGCCACATGCATGAAGTGAACCCCTGTGGTCTGTGTTCAGTATAACTTCGAACGTGTAAAGAATTAGGTTTGAGGTCATTTAGATAAAGCAGATGGTAAATCGCAACTTGTGTCAATGCGGGGAATTCGATGGGAAATCTAGATTATAACGGAAATATCCCCGCAATATTTGAGGATATTGTTTAGGCTTGCCGGATAGTGTGGTATCCGGATCCATAATTTCTATAGAGATAGTCTGATATTGATTTTTCAAGGTAAATACGATAATTTCCCTTTCGGCTCGCCGATGATCGAAAATTCAGTATAATCGGATTATTATTAGTTGATAATTGAGGTCAATATCCAATGTCGACTTCTAACGAGACTTTTCCGAACTCTCGGTGCATTTCTTTCGTTTATCTGCCACCGCCATTAAAAGCACTTACCGAAACTCACGGTTGTAGGCATGTTAGCAATATCAAAAATCTTTTTAGCGGAATGTGGCGATTTTATGGTCTTGCTTCGTCTGTCACCTCGCCAAGGTCTAGTCTTCGTTTACACGAAAGAATTGCGTTGCTAAATAAATTAAGCAAGAATTAATAAACTCGCAGAACGCAGCTACGTCCTCGTTCACTTTTCATATTTTCACATCCCAAAATGGCGCTTTGCCTAACCCAGTGCCAGAGTGATTGTGAAGGTGGACTGTGTCTCCTAACACCTCAAATTCAGGAAAGCATTCCTCCGTACATTGGTACTGACTCAATAAGTACGCCCGGCGCAATTTGACAATCAACTAATGATTAGGTCTACGCTAATTTGATAAACGCACCACAGTAACAAGGTGACTAGACAATCCCGATCATATATAGGGAGGTAGTAGCAACCAGGCAATATCTACAGCTACTATGCCTGCGAGTCGGCCAATCCACACACCACCAAGTACAATATCCCCGTGCGAGACAATGTAAATTTGCTTTTGTTATTTCAAAGGTTAATAGGCCAAGCGTCTCTCTCGTTTCGAGATTTCCACGGCGGAAAGAAGCAACATAACCTGGTTTTGAAAGGAAAGGACGGCAAGACTGTACCGGTAAGCGGTAACAATCCAATTTTGTTACTTATTTCACGCGTGTGGTTTGGTTTCGCGATTCTATTGACCATGATGCTTTTGAAGGAAGCCAAATTGGCCGTAATGACAGATGATGGCGAAAAGACTGACTCTGCTAAAAAGGAGGACGGACAGAAGAAGGAACAGGTTAATGGCGGCGGTATGTATTAGCCTAGATTTGTTGTTATCATTCTACGAATCTACGTAGGTAGAATTCGCAGATGGAAAGTCAGCCGGTACCAGATTGAATACACAAAATAATCGGGTCTGCTAATTTTCTCTAGCACAGTCGGGGTCCCAATCCGGTTACTGAATTGGGGATGGATTCTGCCAACAAGCATAGCTCAACGGAAATTATCGAATGTCGCTGAGAAGCATCAGGCTACTCTATTCTATACAGACTACCAATCTGAAATCATGCGGTCGTCGGGTAACTTAATATGGTCTGGTGCTGTCGCGAACGCAAATGCGGCGATTGATTTATTCTTGGACAGCACAGTTATGTGAAAATAATTTTTGCCGAAGCCTGTTTTTGATCTGGCTCCGGAACATGATTTTGCTCATCCCTTGCACAAAGTGGAAAGCGTTTTATCATTGCGGATCTGTCGCTGTCCAGTGGGTTAAAATTCGGTTACCGAATCATTTTGCGGATGAAGTGACGGCGGTGAAACGTAAGTCGAAAGGTGATGAACAAGCCTTTTTATCAGTACTGGCCGTTACGAAGCGCAAGCGAACGAGTGTGGCTCGCAACTAGCGATTCGTTTAATCAATTCAGATAAACATGTTTGCACAGCTCGGTTGCATTTGTGGCACTTGTCGAAAGTATGACTTGAAGTGATTGATGCCTGAAACGTTTCCGGGCAGGAAGCGCTTCTTGCACTCAATATTTATGTTTAAATACACGCCCTACTCAACACCTACAGTATGTAGCGTACACGCGTGGGCATACATAGCTTACTACGACAGAAACACGACATGCGCTGTAATCCGTCGCAGATAACTTTTTGTGTCCCATTTCAGCTCAGTAGTCGATCGTGCATAGTGTTATGTTCACTCATATACAGTAACATAGTGTAATGACGGTGAGTCCGTGACTGAGCCATAAAAAAATTCAAATCCTGAACATGGCCTACTTTAAAGTAGGCCTGGTATTCGAACCCTCAACCGAAGAACGCCTTTGAGGTCTGGTTTCGACAGGGAATATGTCCTGCCCTGCCTGCCCGCCCTCTGAGTTGAGCCTAGATTGGAATTCATAGGTCAACGTATAATGTCTTCAATTTTGAGATGGGAGTGTGAAATAATCTTGCACAATCCTTTCCCCCTGATATTAGCCGACACCGTATAGGCCCAGCCCTAGGTTATCAAAAACCCCAATGGGGCCTACATGTAGTATTTTGACTTTATGAGAATCTTCGTTGAAGATTATGGTCTATATTCATCAGTCTATATTCATCAGGGGCAAGATTTTCGTTGCATTCACGAGACTAAACGACGTATACGTTCCTCAGCGGTTTAGACGTCGCATTTTAAAGATTGCGCTGAGGTTGCAAGTAGAATGGTCTCCTCGGAGCAAGGCGCACAAAGATCGGCTTGTCTCCTAGGAACGTAGAGGCTCGTTTTTGAAAGTGCTGCGCTGCTTCCGTATAAGGCGCCAACAATATCGGGGGGAAAGGAATTGGATAGGCCTCGCTGTTACCAAAAAGAAATTTTCCACTCCCGATTTCTGACCGTGTGTCGCATATACATTTCTGAATGTATATACGCGACATCAACTGTCGTATCTAGGACACTCGGACATGCCCTAAATTCTCTTAGAGTATTATCCATTAGTGGGTTATACCAAACAAGACATATAATTAACTAGCTCATATAGCACATGGAATCGATAATTGGCTTACTGTAGTAGTAACAAAATACACTCCTGCTGTTCCGATCATAACAGTATCGCTAAACTCCCGCTGTTATTATTACAAGGAGGATTTCAAGCCATGCGAAGATGATTCGCTGACGTAATTTGGGATTGTTTTTCCCGTGGTCGAACCACGTGATGACATTTTGGCGCCACGTTTTGAATTCGAAATCGGGATTCTTTTTTTATTCCGACATTCAGTATCTGGTTGTCTGCCGCAACAGAGCACACATGCGCTGTAGACATGTAGTCATAGAAAATACACCATTCGACTTGTCTATTCGGCATTACTAATATTGTTTCATCGTACGAACGTGTAATCGAAGTGACTTGGAATATTGGTTCAATATAATCATCAATTCGGCATCAATTCTGTCTCAGCTAAGACTCGTGCAAGAACAGTATTTATATAGACAGATCGCTGTACGAAGAGCTCTATAGAAGCGTACGTCACTGACGTGGCGTTTATCGAGGGGTGTTTCGAACACGCAGTTTTGGAGTCAGATCAGCGCGGAGTTCAACTACATTACGATATTCGCAAACTATCTTCTGACACCACCAACCCCCCGCGATAAAACCGCAGATGCATTTTAATCTACTTTGGCATTCTGAGACGAACGAAACCCACTGTTGTTAGGCCTACGTGGTCGAAATACCAGAGGTCAAATTGCGATGATTTCTAGACGCGGATCATGACGAGGACGACGAAGAAGAGGTATCGGGAAGCGCCGCCAAAGACGAAGGGATTGACGTTGGCGAAGGTGGAGGCACATTCAAGAAAACGTAATACACGCAAGCCTATGTTCTTTTATTTTCGCTTCTATTTAGCGTCTTGTGTAAAATGCTAATAGGCTGAGTGCAAGTAGGGGCTTGGCCTACTTCATCTAATTAGATGGTCTACCAGCGGGTGTCGGGAGAAAAATTCATCTAGTTTCTCTTCGAATTTGGAATGTTCGGTAGGCCTACTATAGCCTACGCCCGAAAATCATGCCTTCAGAATACCACAAACTATACACAACATAGGGCTAAAGCGCTGTTGTTATCGGTTGCGAGATTCAGGGATATCTAGATACCCCTGGCGAGATTACAATGAAATCACTAGCTGCCCACACCAGACAGACTGGCGCCGATCGAAGAATGCGTGACATGAAGACCTCAAGGTCAGAAGGATGCGAAGGAAGGAAGGAAGCTGTTTATTTATGTCAGGGGTCGGCAACCTTTTCAGTTTCGCGGGCCGCGCATGTCACCGATTGTGAAAAGATATTGAATGTACATGGGGCAAATGTTGTTAGCCAGGTTCGGTAAATAGTGGAGGTTCGAATGCCTCGTAGGCTATCGTTAGAAATGCCGGCAAAGGAATAACTGCTTAAAGTTGACGATAACGGAATCCCCCCTCAACCGTTCAAAGTCGACTTGGTCGTTATTGGCCCGCCCCGACTGCTTAAATTACAGTCCTTGTTCATGGTAAATAACTGCTGGCATATCAAATACGTAGGTTTCCAAAGTGGGAAACCATGAAGTACTTATTTTTCCATTCCTTCTTGAAAATTCGACATTCAGAACCAACACTCCAACTATTCGGCGACATTTTAAAGTGCAGAGACTGCATTGCTTGTCTGCTTCCGTGGAGACTGCGCTCTTCGTCCGAGCTGTGACCTCACTGACCGGTGAGACCTCGTGAACGCGAACTCACTACCGCCAGAATGTAATCGTCAGTTCGTAACAAGTAAATTTTACTAATGGTGAACTCTGACAGTCAGGCCAAAATAGTTCACGGCACATGTTGGCGCGATACCTAAATTCACGAGTGCAAGGGATATCCAACAAATCATAGCGTGTTAGCGAATGGTCTGCCGACGATGACTACGCCAATTGTATCTTAGACATGATGTGTAATAATAACTTGAGTTAGAAATATAATCTGTTTCATTTTGCATAGACATTAAGCCAATATTGGGAAAATCACGGGGGCCACATTACAAGGCTTCGTGGGCCGCATGCGGCCCGCGGGCCGCGGGTTGCCGACCCCTGATTTATGTGATTAATAGTTCTTGCTGCATTTACAAAGACTCGTGAACATGAATTTGCTGTTCCGATTTCGACACATCTACAGTAGCAGTTTTGAAGCTCAATTGATAAGAAACTCGGTAGTAGTTGACGACAATGTAGCACCACCGTTAGCGAGACACCCTAGCCTACACACCCTAGCCTACACACCCTCAATGCGTCAATTTCAGCCAATGCTTTGCAAGCGATCTCAGCGGTTACGTAGCATAAAATATGAAACACATTCTCTCTGGTTTCCTTCGGGTTTTAGCGTCTACCCTACTACTAACATGATTGTAGGTCCTGGAGCGTCAGTAAACAGCACAAACCTCAGAAATTGGGAAAGTGAAGAATCACCATGTACTGAATTTAGTAGGCCATGCCCGAACCTAGTGTGTTGTTTCTTTGACGATCGTGCTCTCATGCTACTATAATCCTACGCAACACTTACAGTATGGAATATATGTACCAGTACATTGTAGACTACTACGTCACATGTTCTCATGCTGAATTGTTGCTCTGTCCATTCTAGAGTCTCCCAGTTTACACGTAACATGTCTGTTCAACTCTAATACAGTTCTGTGCCCGAGTGAAGCCAGGTATCCCTGCTATTAAGAAAATATTTGCTCTGGGTATCTCACAGTCAAGGCGATCTTAATCAAGATCGCCTTGCTCACAGTACACACATTTGCCCTGCAATGCCGGATATCTATATTTTGGTAGAACCGATCGAAGCAAGTTATCTGACAAGGTAGAAGACTTTCAAGTTCGAGTGAAAATTCTCGAAGGCAGACAACTTGCAGGCTCCAATATCAAACCTGTTGTCAAAGTAAAATGCGGTCCCAACCAAATAAAGATTACTCGAGTGAAAAAAGGATCGGCCCCTATTTGGGATGAGGTGAGTTCATCATAGATCAAAGCAATCATGGCGATCTTTAAACTCGCTTTCAATCAAACAATACTTTTCTACAGATGATGATGTACAACTTCAAAGAGTCCCTGAAGGACTTATATGATTATTTCATCGAATTCACCATAAACAATTCGAAACGACTGCGATCTGATGCATTGATCGGTCAATTCAAGCTAGACTTGGGCAACGTCTATGATCAACCAGGTAACAAACTAACTTGTGACAGTCCTGTGACGACACCAGCCAAGTTGATGACTCCACTTGACTTGAGACTCGGGAACTCAAAGTAGAGACGTGACATAGACTAAGCCTAAAAATTTTTCCAAGTCCTAAATCAAGTCAGTAATATATGTAACTCGTACAATATATCAAAAAAATAGCAGAGCCGATGGCGGGCGATCCGCGATCAGCTAAATCACGAGTTATAAAGATAGTTTTCCTTTCAATTAATGTGTATACGTAAGTAATAAATGTTGTTATTGTCCCAGGTCATGCATATGCTCGCAAATGGATCTTACTGACTGATCCAGAAGACTCTTCTAACACACCCAAGGGTTACCTCAAGGCAACTATGTGTGTGCTTGGTGCAGGAGACGAACCACCAGTAAGTGATAACTTGTCCTTGTCACGAGTATGATAATCTGGTCATAACTTTGTCTAGCATTTTCAGCAGTGATGGCATATGCACTGCTCAGTGTACACTTGCATATAGCCTAAGCTTTGCGCTAGTCAAATTCTGATGTTTGCTCCAATCGCTTTCTCACAGTGTTGACTCTGTTGACTAACTCCATCCATTTCAAATATGAACAGTCAGACGTAGCCTGGCCTTGATCAAACTTTTTCAGGTGCATTGCCATGCCCTCCCCTGTTGGCAACTCTGAACATTCCATTGCACAACGTTTTGATGTCATAGTTTGGATTAGTGATCCGACCATTGTCTCGCCTGAAAACGTTCAGTTTTGATCCAATTGCAATGGGACCTGAGGTCTGCACCACTCGAATGGCTCCCAGCTTCAATTATAGTTCTAGAAAGATGACTTTATCGTCGTTCATTCAGAGTGACAGCGGAAAAGATGATGATGATGATGTCGAAGGGTAAGCATCATTAAGTCTGCTTTGATTTGGTCGGGAATCAAGCCTGAGCAGAAGTTAAACTACTCGATCACAGTGATCTCAGTGAGAAATGTGGTGGCAAAAAAGAGGCTGTGATGTCAAACACCGCAATAGCCAGGGATATCGATCTATAGCTCTAAAAGTCCTAGTTTGAAGCTTAACTGAAATTTAAAAAGTTTCGTTGGCCTACTATATACTTACCTCGAAATACAATGGTCACATAAGTGCCTGCTATATAGTGTTTGGTTTGACTCGGTCAAGAATTGAACAGACAGACAGGCAGAATTTATTTTTGTTCTTGCCAACTGGAGGGGCGATATGACCTGTGAAATTCGTCGCTGTCACCGCCCCTAAAGGTGAAAGAAATTGCGTGGTTAAGCGTGTAGGCCTAAGGTAAATAAAGAAAGAGAAAAAGATTATATAAATATAAAGGGCATAAAGAGATTGAGACTTAAGGTAGTACATGAAATAGCATTGTAGAAAAATGAAAAGAGATTTTATGAACACAGAACCTCCTGATCAGAAGGCGGACAAGTCTATCCAATGGTCTATATGTGCCGACCAAATACCAAATTTCTAGCTTATTCCGACTAATATATCTGTAATTTTGCAATATCTACACCTTTCGAAAAACAGAACGGCATTTCAAATTTCTTTTCTCACAGAAACTTACTAACGCCTGCTGGTGCATCGCTTCGTTCTGCCATTTTCATTTTAAGAATCTTCAAAGCTGAAGATGTGCCTCAAAGTACAGTATTCAAGACTTAATAAACGAAACCTGTCACATTAATTTTCTCAATTACACAAATTATTTTCCAGTGGACACCGCAGCGTTTCAAAGCATGAAAAAATTCATTGGAATGGGCGAGTCATCTTCGGATTCTCAAAAATCTTTAGTAGACCCGTACTTGACTTTTAAGTAAGTCCGATTGTCATATGAGAATTTTTTTTCATTTATCGGTGTGTGCATTTTTTCTATTCTAAATGTAACTGTCACTTCCTTAAGGTTTGCTGGTAAGAAACTGAAGACAAAAGTCATCGAACAAAACAATAATCCTGAATGGAATGAAGAACTTTCCCTTCCATTGAAATTTCCATCTATGTGTGACACACTGCAGCTTGCTTTATATGACTGGTGAGTCTCATTTGCTACCGGCATATAAGGACTAAGTATTTGTATATCGTTCTCGAGATGTGAAGCCTGTTGAGAGATTGTTATTTGTAGTGGAAAAGAGATATAACATTGTTTACTAGGAGATGTGCTGTGCTACTGACAATAAGGTGGTGGTTTTGATGTACCGTTACATCACTCTTGCGAAACCTAAAATTTACAATTATGTAACACCAGCTTCTGTGCTACTTCCAAGCCTTATAGTGGATAATGAATTAGGGCTGGTGCATCATGGATCCGTCATCTACCGCTTTGCATATTCCTTGCATGCTCACACTGTAAGCTAAGCCTACGGTCTGTGGATGTAAGTCAAGTGGTAAAAATAACAAATCATCCCAAGGGTTCTGCCAAGAAGGGTATTTGGCAAAGGCCAAAAGCAGTATCGTATCAGCTTCACAATTCCACCTGATTTTCATTGTATCTGTTTGTACTGACATGAACAAAATTGTGACACAAAAAGGCTTGTGATGAACTTAGCTAGACAGTAAATCTGTGGTGACTCGATCTCATCTAGTGTGTGTAATAGTGTGATACAACGTAGATATAATTGATGCAAGCTTAATTCACTCTTTAGGGACAGAATAGGATCTGATGACATTGTTGGGACGGTAAAAATTCCAATCTCCAAGATATCTTCAACAGGAGAAGACTCAGATTCAGGTAAAGCCAGTCTACCATCTCCATCACATTGATTATTATTTATATCTCCATATATTCAGTATTTTAAATGTCCATCAATTTCATTTGCTAAAATATACTGTACCCTGCAGTATTTTGTGTTCCTGCTAGTCTTCATATGCTGTGTGTTAATGCTCCAACATACTTTTCATGAGATTTTGACTTTCGTTTCACCCACACAGAGATCGACGATGACCTAGACGATGGTATTGTATTATTCTAGTTGTAGAACAATCAATGCATGAAATACAATTATATGACAATTGTTAATTCTAATGCTAAAAATTGTGTAGTTATCATAATTCATAATTACATCAACCATGCCTAGTTTCAATAGTTGTGCATGTTTTCAGAAATAGTACTGAGACATCTGCCCAGTTTACAGTATTGTTCAGCCATGCAGTACGACAGTCTGATGCAATCATTGCAAAAATTACAGTTAAACTGGGTGTGTGTGACATACTAAGCCACCACATAGAGCCTCAAATTAGTAAAGTTTGTGTGGTTTTCCAACTGATTAGACAGCCCCAGGAAGGATATTTGATTTTCAACTAAAACGAAACCTTACACAGCTACACCATAAAACCTGAAATATTATCCGATTCCACCCGTTGCTCTTAATTAGACAGCTAATTTTTAATACGGAATAATCGTGTAGTCTGCATGTTTTCTCACATTGAGATATCGTAGTAGTCATAATGAAATTACATTTCTACTATTTCAGCTGGGTCGATCAAATACGTCATCAGCAACCCGTTTATCAGACCAAATAAACAGATTTAGCCTTTTATCACTAAAGTCATAAATTTCACATCAACAACTGATTCATGAGAAGTTACTTACTGTAACTCTTTGAATGTGACTGAATTACACAAAGTTTTTAGTGTGATGTCACCGGCGGTAGGGGCTCGTTTTCTTCGTCCACCTGAATTATTGTTATTACCATTACCACCTGCCAAATTCAGAAAGTACTCAGCCTTAGCAGGTCCTAGGTAGGGTGTGACATGAATGGCATCCAGCATAAAACCAATCAAGTCGTATTGTAACAAATTTGCTGTGGACAGCTATTAATGGGATTTTGCTAACAGGAGAAGACCCTGCTGATTTTTAGTTCGCGGAAAATTTATTTACTCTAGGTGTCTTATCTGAATATAATGAATTTTCTTATGTATTCAGGCTTTTTACCAACATTTGGGCCAACATTCGTCAATATTTACGGTTCACCAAGAGAATTTTCAGAATTCGGAGACAATCTAGAGCTGATGAATTCAGGAAAAGTACCGTCTATTCAAATTAGAATCAATCATCCATTTCAACTTGATTGTTTTTTGTCAGTGCGATGGATGCGCATATCGCGGACGGTTAATGATTGAGCTTGCAACTAAAGTTGAAGAAGAAGGAGTCGAAAATCCACTTCCTTCACAACCAATTGAAGATGATCAAATCGCCGCGTCACAGGTAGTCGGTCTTTGTTTATTTTTTATGACTGAGTGTTCAGGTGATCCTTTGACGATAACCATGCTATGGTTATATTTTAAGTATTCAAGCGCCTAATCCCAAAAGTTTTCTGCCAGTTTCAAATCCTGTGCCACATACCAAATATGTTAAAAGTGGTATCCTCGCTAGACGGCGAGTTCTTTGGGCTTAGTGAAGAGGGGAGGAGGGGACATAACTCAGAAACCCACTCAGCTCCTTTGGTGCCTCTTTGTCCTCCCTCCATATGCAGATCATGCACACATGCTATGCATTGTAAAGTTCCGTTTTAGCATAAATGCACTAGTAGTGTGTGTGTAGGCTATGTAATGTGATTCTATGCCTACCGTAAATGCAGCAAAAAATAAGTCAAAAATTAACAGTTTCCTACTCCTAAACTATATACTTGTTTAATTACCTCACAGGAAATTGTGCATTGATGTTTTTAGCATTTTTTGTCATTGTTATATAAAAATATATTTGCAGAAATACCTTAGACGACGGAAATATCGGTTAATTGTTGCGTTCCAAGAGGCTAGTATGATCGAGAAAGCAGAAGAACCCATTGAATTCGAAGTTTCCATGGGAAATTATGGCAATAAATTTGACAACGAGACTCAAGCAAGTTCATCCACCACAGAACCAATTCATGCAACTTTTGGAGGTACCATGGAATATATTTTGTACAAAATGAAGTCGTTGACTTAATCGTGATTATTTAGGTACTTACTACTATTACCTTCCGTGGGCATCTAAAAAACCTGTCGTATGTGTGACATCACAATGGGAAGACATAGGGTTTCGGTACCATGCACTCAACGTTCTCCTACGAATAATATCAGAAGTGGTAAGCACTCAATGAATATTGTATGAAAAATTGTGGAGCTGATGATGGATGTTCCAAATAGTAATAGATACAGTAACCACAGATTTAACGCCTAGTCCTGGACTGGACGTTAAATCTGTAACAATGAATCCATCTTTCCATCTTCACCTGACGAAGGAGCGGAGCTCTGAAAGCTTGTGAACGTTCTAATTCTCAATAAACTGAGGCTGTACGTTAAATCTGTGGTGATCTTCTTTACAAAATGAATATTGTGTACTTCTTTGAGGGCCATTTTTGAATGTGCCAAATGTAGTGGTAACGTCTTAGGCCATGAACTGGTGTCATTAACCAACGACATTAAAAATGGTATCTGTACTGTTGTTGTTGTTTGAATTGATTTTCAACCACTCAGGTCATGCACTCCAACCTCCAGGTCATAGTTTATTATGCAACATCTATATATTCGGTCTATTGCCCGGATCATTATCACAACCATAACCCCCTCCCCCTCAACGGAGAAACGGATACCAATTTTGAAGAATTTGGTTTGACTCAGTCAGTATGTGGAGTTGTGGACCCAGTACCTCATGATAAGAAGGCCAGCAGTCAAACCCCTTGGCTAACTTAGTGTGGAAATCAATAAAGTGGATTATTTTATAACTCGCGGTTGCAAAAAGCCGGGTTATTTTTTAACCTCCTGATTGACGGATTATTCGGGGTAGATAATCTTGATAAAATAACCCTGCTACGGAACAGGGTTATCTAGCGGTATTCATTGTTCGCTCGAGGGGTGCCATGACGGTAGCGTGACGAATGGGATCATCTGGCGTTAGAAGACTGTTATGTTGAGGGTGTATAATATATAGCACTCTGATATAATGACAGAGACCCATGTCTGGGTTGCCATAATGATTTTCTTCGGGCTAGATGTCAGGGCAGCCACTACTTGGTGGCCTCATCCAGGTTCATCAGTCCAGTTACTCCATTGGGTGTTTTGTATATTTTACAGGGATAGATGACATAGTCCGCCATTTGCTCCTCTGTACCACACTTGCGTGCTGCATTCAGTGCGAGATCCCACTGTATTATTTTAGTACTGTACTCCACACACAGTATCAGATTTATCATCACACGACTTATATAACTTCAAACTGTAATAACCTTTCAGGAAACTGGTATCGATCAAGTGAACAAAATGATGGTGGATGGATGCACCGAAGTTGAAGTTGCTTCAGAAATAGTGGATATCCTTAATAATCTCCTTCTGGCTTGCAAGTATGTTACACTTGGTATTTTTCATGCAACTATGAATAGTCTAATATTCACATTGATGGAATTTTTTCAAGATGATGGCGACAGGGTTTAGCTAATGTGCTGTCTGGTTTCAGTCTTGTCCTTTTTGAGAGAGTACAGTGAATGTACCGATACCAACTCATAATGTGGTATGACTTTTCTGGTTTGTATGTCTGATATCCCTCCTGCTATAGCCCACAACCGTCCACGGCAAATAGTGAAGTGTGAAATGGTTGTCAGGTACTGTATTTGACCTTTTTTGTCCACTGCTGTTGTAAGGAGTGTCATCTTGACTACAAGTAGCTATTATCACCTTCGCGTTGGTAGCTGTTGTTTTGCTGCTTCTAAAGCTGCTCACCGTGTCTGTCTTCTCGCCGTGATGCCGTCAGACTGACACCAAGCATCACATCAGTTTCAAGCGCATTGGCAATCTTATCTGCTTTTGCCAGTTTACTTATTGCGTGCAGTCGCACAAGTTTTTGAACAGTAGTTCAAGACACACCCAGTTTACTTCTTGTGATTATTGCAGCGTCTCGTAGACTACGCAGCGCGTCTCACGTCACCATATGTGGTGGTGTCTGCAATTCGCCCATACACCCACTGCATGCTGGGTATAGTGAGTAGGCAGACTCAGAAAACTCCACACTATTCTCATTTTACTGGGGTCTAATAGGGAAGATTCAGTGTGCACTGTGCAGTTATGATTCAGTCATCAGTCATCAACCATTTCATGGCCAATGATCTTACAAAGCAGGCTTTACCAATGTTTTTCAAGATGTGCAGTAGCCTAGTAACTTTACTTGCTCTTTTGCGCATTACGGCAATATTTCTACCTTGTAATGCTATTTCAGCAAAGGAATTCCTGATCCGCGAGGACGAACATCTGCGAATTCATTAGATTCACGACTTTATAGTCAGAGAGTTCAACAACTTGCTTGCATACGAACGGAAGCTGCTGAACTTCGACAAACATGCACCGATGCTAAAGTTGCTGTGAGCGCTTTACAAGACTATTTAGAACGTCTGCAAGAGATGGCTTACGAAGTACTAAATTACACTAATGTCATTGTAATGGCTGTTAATTATTCAATATTAAATTTTAGCCTCAATCAAGCATGCCGGATGTAATGATATGGATGCTCTCCGACAACAAAAGAATAGCATATGCAAGGTATTTACTCTGGCGAATTTTTAAAGTTACAGTTGCAGCAGCTACATTGATTGCTATCAATCAAGAGCTACAAAAGCTTATGAATTTTATTATTCTCAATAAATCAAGGCTGAGCGTTAATTCTGTGACAAATCTTTATGATATCTATTGATAGTCCGGCATCGTCTCCACTTATTCTTCTATATCTCTGCACCGAAATAGATAGGGAAGTCACCACAGATTTAACGTCCAGTCCAGTTTATTAGAATATAATTCACAGCTCCACTCTTTCATTTTCATCTGAAAACTTCACCTTTCATCTTCGGAGCTCTGAAAGCTTGTGAATTATATTCCAATAAACTGGATTGAACTTTAAAAGTTTACTAAACCCTAAGTACATTGTTGGCTCAAAATAAAGATGAAATCATAATATATGGTATGGTGGCATTATTTTCGCCCAAATCGGTTCTGTATTCGAGATTTCAGCAAAGGATTACTTTTCGGATGTTTCTTGTCGACTTCGCTCGAGGTCGTTGCTAGACCACGAAACGGATTTAGTGCATACCTTGAAAGTGGCGGTCGTTAGATCGGGTGTCGCGTTCAGTTTTCGGTACGCAATGATGTACGATACGCCATCACTTGGGAGCTCTGCACTAAATCCGCTTCGTCGTTTAGCAACAACTTCGAGCCAAGTCGACGGGTAACCACCGAAAAGTAATCCTCTGCGTTTACTGTTTTTGGTTAAATCTTTCATATGGAACCGATTTGAGCAAAAATAATGCCACCACACCATATAATTATTATGATTTTATCTTTATTTTGATCCAACGTTGTATTTAGGGTTTAGTGCCCATTTAAATATGTGGTGACTTATTCTTTCTATTGGTATTTTGGATTGTCTGCCACTGGCTCCACTTTTTTTGTAGTTTTACACAGCTATTCGAATCACATTTTAAAGGTAGCATTACTGAAGTAAACTGTTGCCACTTTGCCTTTAGAATCCCTGCAAATGAAGTGTTGTTTGCTAAAGAAAGAGAGCAGTATTGTGGAAGGAAGTGTGCTCAAATGCAGAACATATTTCTCAAGGTAAGACTCTAGCAATAGCAATCTGTAGCAGCTACCACCAACCAATGCTTCATCCATTTGTACCACATATTCACAATGCAATGGAACACAGTCAATGCTTGTAACGCAGACCTCATCCATAGCGCTCAGCAATATGTCACATGCCACTTATTTCCCCACACGTAGGCCCACTGTGTTACCGATAACATCTACACTATGAGTTAAGTCTAAACGGACGAAAAAGTCAAGTGTGGCACGAATTATGTGAGGAGCATAGAGATAACGAAGATCTGTGTAGTGCATTACACTAATTAGTGGAGGGTTGATATCACAGAGAATTCATCTGAACCGGCTTTCCAAAATGTGATTTCATTGCTGATACCAAATAATTTAGTACCCGACGGCAAAGACAAAGAGCAAAAAGAACTACAAGATTGCCTGCCAACTTCAAGCAACCATATGGCTTGGAAAGGCTTCAGATCAGGAAGACTTTGACTTCAACAGCCGTGGAAAAGTGTCTGTTTACGCCGATACTGTAACGATGCTATCATATTCAAAAGGAAGATTATGAATTAACTTCATGTGTTTGATATTTCAGTATGAGACAGAGATGAAAGTTCCTGTGAAAGGGTGGATTGCTGACGGGTTTAAAGATCGAACAAATGAGGTATAAATGTTATAATCAACTTTGGATAATATTAAACTGATGTGCTGAATATGTCGCAAAAATATGTACTTCTTTTGTGTCTTTGTGAATTAGGGTCTGTAACTTAATTAACCGACTTTGTCGTGCAATAGAAAAGTCAGTGACCACAAAACAGTACACCACTATTCCCTGCCATGCCTAACATCTATAACTTCCATTATCTCTTTTGGACATTAAACATCTGATTTTTGACTGGTGTTGTTGATAATATCGTGATAGTAGATGTATTTACAGTAACAGATCCAAATTTTTTCATATTGAAACTACTGTATATATTCTTCACAGATTCCTCTACCTAAAGACAAGTTTGATTGTCCTCCAGGCTGGAATTGGGATGAGGACTGGTTTGTAAGTCCCAATGCAACACTGCTCTACGATGCATCAAGAGGATTCGATATGTACACAGAGGTTGGTATGACATTTGTAGTAACTAGGAAGTAATAATGCAAGCAGATATTTTGAATTGACGCAATGCCGGACAGTAGGACGACTCAGGCCTGATGGCTGTCCCAAGGGTGACAGCACGACCATAATAAGCACAGCGCAACTCTATCATTGTAGTCTCGAGCCAGAATATTGTTTTATTCATGTCCACTCGTTTCAAGTTGACTTTATGAGTTTATGCAATTGCACACCTATCCGTCCAGTGCATGTCCAGGGTCTATATCTACCTATGCTTTGGTCCAACAACCAATTTACAGCCAGTCCGAGAAAATTTTAATCCTTGCAAACTAAACTTGCGCGCCTACTTGTCCTGTGCATGTCTAATGTCTAATGTCTATCTGTATGTCTCGGTAAATGTGATGTGCAACTAACGGCCATCTCATGCACTAGACCACTGATTATTATTTTTTGCAAAAAAGATTTTCTACTCTGTGTGACGAAGTCTGCTGAAATTGCCTCACTTTAATAAAAATGTCTACCATTTGGACTGAAAAATGGGATGTTAAACACCAAAGTCCCAATAGATAACTTGGCGTAATTGATTGTGGATCAATTCAATTCAAAGTATGAAAATTACTGCTTCCTAGCGCCATTAAAACGATTTCGGACGATACGAGCAACTTTCTAAAGGTTGGAAACAATCATATGATAGCCTATGCTTGTCTTATATAAGGCTATGCGAAAGAGAGTCGAATTTGAAAAACTGCTAGACATCCTTGTGTTTGTCTCCATATATCACATTCTATATCTAACCCAATTTTATGACGTTGGACAGGCTGTGTTCATTGTAAACCTTGTGAAACCAGGATATCTTAGTCCCTGTCTTGGTGCATAGGGTTACTGTATGTCTGGTTGAGATGTTTAGTACCCCACCGTCTTTGGTTATTGTGGGGCTCTATATTTGCTCACTCTAATATTTTCACTCCTAGTGTACGTTAATAATGTTCATCTGTTCTGTGGACATTCTTTAAATAGATGTTTCATTGTGTTTAGTATGGAACTATGAATTACCATAGTTTTAATGAGCATCTGACTGGTTTTAGCTTGATCAGTGTTGTTTGGTTGGGTCCTGTCTTGAAACTTCGGGTTCTGAACATCTCTACTGTACTACTTCATACGAGCTATATAGATAAAAGAATTACTTTGAGCCCAGTAAAAAATACTTTATTTTCTACTGAAATCTTGCATGCAGCTAACAGGAGTAGGATTACCATGTTTGACATATTTGAAAACACAAGACTCTTGACTGAGTGTCTTGTGAGTTGTAGACAAATTATCAAAAAGCTACACATTATATCTACACATAATATACTACTAGTTTTTAACTTTTTATATTACTTTGATAAAATGCAGTTAGATAGAATTCCCAGTAGTAGCTTCCCATCGTAGGATGGTGTGGTGCAATAGGGCTTACTCCAACTCCTCCTTGCCCAGTTAGCATGTTCATTGTGTACGGTTTGCGGGTGTACGAACACCTTCAAGAATGAGTTTATCACCATCGAAGACCAGTCTCGACGCTGGATAAATGGTTAGCATTGTGACAAAAGTGCCACAGCCAAATAATACTGCAGCTTAATTAAAAGGAAGACAGTTTGGCCACAAATTTTCCAGTCGGGAATTAAATATGGTCTGTAGCCGGCCGAAATGTCTGTGGTTGAACCGTCCGGAATCCGTTTAGTCCACTGTGATCAACTAAAAATTGAAGTGCCCATAGTTTAGCAACGTCCGGCCATGTTTGGTGTGCAGTATGTTTAATTCACAGCCTGTTATGAATCTATAACCCATCTTGTCAATTCGTATCCATTTTGACCCTACCTAGCCTCTGAGCGCGGAAAGTTTGAAACTAGGGTTTGCAATAAACGTGGGTGGTGATAGGTTCACGCTTGTGATCCCATCATTGGTAGTTGTCTGGCCAGGTGGTAAACATTTGTTTGTGTATGCTAGGATGCGTATGAAGTGCAGTACAGATTTCCTGGCGGATCTTGGGAAGAAGAAGGATTTGTCAATCCGAAATTTGAACCGATCCCTAATTTGAATGCAATTGACTGCCAAGTGGGTTGGATGTGGCAGGATGATTGGGAAATTGACCTCGCTAGAGGATGTGATGAAGATGGTAAGAGCCGTACTTAGTCTTGGAGTAACTTAACTATCATAGCCAGCTTCACGGTGTAATGGTCGGTCGTCGCGTCGGCAACAAAACCAGTAGGAACCAGATTCAGATCCCAAGATTGCATTATACCAAAAATTTTCAAAATGGTGTCTGTAACTTCCTCGCTAGAAGGCCAGTGCAATGAGGATAGTGAAGAGGGGTGGCACTTGACTTCAATAGCCTGCTGGGTGCTTTTTGCCTCCCTGTCCAGCCTGCATATGCACCAGCAGTGTGTGGGTATATCCTGTGAGTCTGTGTAAATGCAGCAAACTAAACTGACCACAAAAATATACTACATCCAAGTGCTTATGTCCTTACCCTTAACAATGTGTCCGCTGCTAGTGGATTTTACCTGCAGTAGCGCATGTGACATGAAATCAAGGTATGAGAAGATCTACAGAGTGACGAGCTGGTATAATGTCTAATGGGGACAACACGCGTTCACATTTGTTCATGCTTCGAATCATATCACCGATATCAAACCTAAACGTGAAAACGGGTATCCACAACTTGCCTTCTGGGATTGTGGCATTTAGGGGATCGTGTGTAGCGTTCCAGTGTCTAGATCATGAATGTGCGATCACAGAAAATCAGAACTGCCAGCCATGACCAATCCAAATTAAATGAGGCAGGTTATCGCAAGAAGGGCATCAGGAGTAAAAATGGCCGTCTAAAAACGCAATATCGTAACTGCTCAACAGAGTAAAAGAACTAAGTAGAGATTTGCAATCAATTCTCATCTTAACTGTATTCAACATTCGTGTTTCTTAGGCTGGGAATACACGGTAACTATGGAAGATCAGAATCCAGTGTGGCAAACAATGGAGAAGGTTTTCCACTTAAACAGAAGAAGAAGGTGGATTAGAACAAAGAAATGCGTCGATGCAAAAGTACAAGCAAGAAAACAGGTACATTCTACATCCTAACTTTACTCACCTCCATGCATATTAAGGCATACTTTACTGACTTTGTCATTACAAAATCCATCAGGTCGCAGTATTTAATCTCGATATTGTCATAGCTTAGACGATAGAAATGGTATCTATAGCTTCCCTACTATACGGCCAGCACACTGGGATATTGTGGAACTCCTGGTCTGCGTTTCCATGCCATATGAACACATTTGGCAAGTATATGTTTCATCAAGGATGAGAATACTCAGTCACATGCAGTCTCAAACTCCACAAAATCAGAATACGTTTGAGCTTTTGGCATAACATCCTCAATAAATAGATCTACCGTGGCCACCCAAGAGTGGAAGGCTGGGCCGCTCAGCGAAATGTAGGCTACTAAATTCTGCCCCAACCCCCCGTAAAAAAATTAGCTACCCCTCCAGGTGTATGGGACCTCAAAGTAACGTTGAGCTATTTATTTGAAATTTTGGGGCCCAGAAACCGAGAAAGGCCCTGAGGAATTGCTTGGGTAGAGGACCAAAATGAGAAGAAAAACTAAATGATATTTTATCTGTTTCAGCGAGAATTAATGGCAATAGAGGAGGGTTGGGAGTATGCAAAAACAGGTCGCAGTACATATCACCCGAATCCTAAAACATTGGACATGGTGAGAAGACGGAGATGGATGAGAAGGATGATTGCTGATGAAGTGAAGGGATCTGCTGCAATATTCAACCTTGACAAACCATTGGTTGTAAGTTAAGAATTATTTATAATAAATCGACCAAACTTGAGAGATTCGATGTGGTACAATAGTACTGACACTAGGACTGACGGACACGAAACATTTATTTCATTCACGATAACTGCGGAGGGCAATAAACCTTTGGTGCCATTTACTTGGTCTACTTCTTTGTCGTTTGGTCATGTTCTATTAGTGGGCTGTTGGCTAACTCTTACTATATTCTAATGATTGTCTACCACCAGCTCAACTACGATTCCTCCATTTGATTTTATGTACTGTATGTTAAATTGCACACCATTATTTATTATGTAATCCGATCCCCAAAGATATGTAAATTGTAAATAAACACATTTGTTTAGCACACTGATGGTCCCATACCAGAGGAACACACTATTCAAGAGTCTGAACAGCTGGATGAGGAAAGTAAGCTATTCTCTGTATAAATCTCAGTAAACTGTTAGTTGATTAAAATTTCCAGTTGCAGGGGAAGGTCCTAGCAGCAGAACGAGTCTTGATGTTCCAAAGGTTGAGGAAGCAGCTCTCAGTTCGGCTGATGAGCAAAAGTCAGACAAAGACGATGCAGGGCGTGCCACTAAAAAGAAAAAGAAAGCAAAGAAGAAGGCTAAGAAAGACCAAAGTGAGTCATCTGTTGAATTGGACTTTGTAATACCGGGAATACATCTTTTAATATTCCTTTAACATTAGATGGCTGTATTCCCATGTATTCCACATAAGAGAACCAGGTTTGAATCCTAGTCGGCTTACCATATTCTCAGTGTCTGGGTGTCTAGTACACACTATACAGCGAGGGTCCCAATCGAAAACAGATGAGTAAGGTTGTGTCAGTGTAGGTATTGGCTGTGTATAAATATCTGCTGTGATAATTCCTACCAGGATACTTCACTTGCTCCAACCCATCTTTATTTGCCCATGCTTGAAACCGGATATCGGTGTATTTTTGTCTGTGATAGTTATACTATAGTACATTAGTATATACAAATATATTGATATGCTATGGTGTACGGTGTGCCGCTTCCAAAACGTCACTCTCTTTGACAACATACAGAAGAATTGACTGATTCGGGTTTCTTTGGTTAAACTATAATAATACTGATATTGTGGTGAATGACAAAGTAGCGGAGGAAATACAGCCAACATAGAACACAGGATCAACATGAATTAAACGCCAAACCAAGCTCAACAAGCATTTAAGCGGAGCCCAAGCCCAAACATCGATATAATTTTGGGAGGAAGTCAGTAGTGGTAACAAGCGTCTCCGATTAGTGGTGTCGTTTCTAAGTGGGCACATGCAGTGGTCAGCTGGGCACGCTATGTTTTGTGAATTCTTCACAGCTCCAGCCATTATACAATTATACATGACCACTAGCCATGCAGAAATAGTCGGGCTCTGCGAGACTGTATGCAGACTGGGTAAGCTCCACCCTGACTCCTTTGCATCTCGTAAGGACTATACAATTTATTACATTTTTTGGTTTGCCATGGCCTGGATTTGATCCTGTAGATAAATCTAACTTTTTTAAACTAGCAGTCTTATCGTTACATCATATAGCAGAAGATATGTTTATAAAATCTTTGAAATTGTATAAGGTTATCTGATCAATAGGCATTATCTTTTACCATGGAATGTCGGCCTAATATGACTTCGCATTTCTCTAGGAAAGACTTCATTATTTTCTTTTGGTAAATATTGCATGTCCTGTAGTTTAGTGAATCAGTAGTTGATTGATATCATTGCCGGATTGGGAATATGATAATTCTACAATTTCATTTCATTCTTTAATGAATTTGTAGATTGTTCTCATAATCTGTAGTGCAGATTTTTTATATCTCACACTAGGAGACTACGGTCTAGGGCTACTACATAAAACAGGAATATTCATCGTGATACACATCAATAAATGATAGGCTTACTGTAGATCAGGAATTAATGTATAATGCTAGCAACTGACGTCTAACCAATATAAGATAATCCACCATTTCTCTTGGCTTCCTTTGCCTTATTCGTTCAAGCTCTATTTACTCGTTGCCAGTCATAATTACTGGAAATTTACTCCTTTGCCGTCAGGGTAGTTCACATATAGAACTCCCTCCCTCTCAAGGTAGTCCAGTCACCGACGATGTCGTTGTTCAAACTACGATTAGCTGACTTAAATTTATCTTGCTTCATCAAGGAGTAGTGGTATTAGCCGTATTCGGCTCATCTCATCTTTGCCAGTCTGTGTATTTTTTGTGTAATAGGAATAGTTCTTGCATTGAGTTTTTTCTCTTCGACTGGTGAATAGATATACATACATAGTGTATTGCTTTAACCGTAAATAATAGTAGAGGTAAAAACAACATCACCTAAACGTGCTTTCCTCAACCATGTTTTATATATAGTACGATGTCTCACTGAAACTTGTTCTACTTCATTCTGTCTGCTTTAGCATAAGCCAACTCTGCATCTCATTAGATCTCTTCTAATGCAATTGAGTGCACAATGCGCACAGTACGTGTTGTATCAATGGGATCTAGCAACTATAATCGTAAAAATACCTTCACCGTCTCTGTGTTTTTGTAATTATGGTAGAAGTTACTCACAGGAATTGGGTTTGGATTTTGATTTTCCCTCAAAACTTTCGCATGAATAACCTAGAGCAGGGGTGCTCGCATGAATAACCTAGAGCAGGGGTGCGTAGGAAGAACACCATGGCTCGATAACTTGTCTCAAGCCGAACAAATGAGAAATGTTGTGACATGAGGAGCATCATGCATTAAAATCACGACCGATGCATGAACGCTGCTCATCCATAAATAGAACATGGCCGTAAGAATGTGTTTGCGCGCATGTGTTGATTTGCAAATGAGAAATAGTTGTGGAGTGGATGGAGAACGATTGCCAGAATGGAGCGTAGTTAGTTGAAATGTAGTTTCATAATAAATGTAGTGGGACATTAAATCTGTGGCGTTGCCTTCTTTCTATAATTTGCAGAAGATGAGCATATCGATTGTATACTGATTTTATCAGGCCGCATATAAAATTTGCAACATATTTCTCAAGGTGGTAAAGCAAAGAAACAGAAGGTTCTGAAAATGCCGACTCCACGAATATTTCTCAACTTCGAAGGCTCCATCAAAATGCAACTGCGTGTTTACATATATCAAGCCAGAGACTTACTCCCAATGGATCAGGACAGCTTTTCCGGTAACCACGATTGGTGATACAGCAATAGGATAAGTTCTTTTTTGTCCAGCTTCGTGGTGTAATGGTGGGTTGTCGACCTTGAAAACCGGTAGGTCTTGCGTTCGTATACCAAGATCGCATCATATCAAAGATGTTAACAATGATATCTGTAGATTCCTCGCTGTCAGCACGTGGAGGATTGTTCAGGTCAAATCCTGATCACCATGCCAGCTATGTGTTTAAAAACTCGTGGAAATCAGACACACTGCTAATAACATGTACCGTAACTCTATTTAGATCCGTTTGTCTATGCTAGCTTCATGACGCAATGCAGGAGAACAGAACTTATACGACATACTTTGAATCCTATTTGGGATCAAACACTGATCATGGATTTTGAGTATTACGGTGATTTAAGCCATCTTCATGCGTCAGCACCTGATGTTGTGTTGGAGGTGTTTGATAAAGATGATATTGTAAGTAAAAAACAATTTTGTTGCTTTCCATAGGTTCTACGATAGAAAATCTGGCGATAGGTCATGATCTCTTTAGTGAATGTACTGATAATTGTGCCATACTGGACAACCTACCTACAGCACTTTAGCTTGGTTGAGAAATGTTTGAATGCTATTTTGCTTAATGGGTGCATACAGTAGAAATTTGATGACAGATTACAGAAGTATATTATGGAAGTGTACATAAACATTCAATAGCCATTTCCCATTATATGAAAAGTAGTGAAGCCGATGCCGGACGATCAAAATAGTGCTAGATAGAATAAGTCACCACAGATTTAACATCCGTTACAGTTCATTGGGTTATAATTCACAAACTTTCAGAGCCACGCTTCTTCATCAGGTGAAAATGGAATGAACCGTAATGGCACTTGATACAGCTAATTTATAGTATTTATACACTGTCATCTATATTTAAATGATGTAATATCACCTTTTAGTAATACATTGTCGTGACCTATAGCAGAAACTAGACGAAGGTTTCCTAGGCTTTTATTAACTGAAATTCCAACGTAACTGAACAGAAGACAAGACCATTATTAATCCTAAGCACGCAATCCGAACAATCGAGGACAACCGTCCCACAGCACATCCGAAACAGAATGAATGAACAAACACACCACAAACACATTACAAAACACAACGCCACCAAGTGACCGAAGTACCGGAGCGTAACTACACCACAATCTCCCCCTCCGGCAATTCTTCACTTTGACCAACAGTCCTCATACCTAATTGGTGGTTGGCTTGGTCTAGTAGACCGACGCAGGACAGGTTCTTCAGATTGCATTACTTGTTCGGCACTATGATCATCAGGTAACTCTGTAGTCTTCTCCGGAGAATCTTCGCAGGGGGAATGTTCTTCCAGAGGTAAATTGTCAGTATCACCATTTTCGATTGCGTGATCGTTAACGATACGTTCATCTTTATCAATCTCATTCCTCGGATACGGAGCTAGATCCTTCGTAGAAACCGTGGATTCTAGACCATTTTCGTGGCGAATCAATGCGTACTTCGTGTTTGCATCCAGTAAGTCGACTTTAATCGTTAGAGGATCGCTTTTATTTCTGACAAAGTTTCTTAGCAAAACCGTCCCGCTTTGGAGCAGCCAATCAGGTAATGATTCTCCCATCATGGATCTCCTTGTAAAATTGAAAAATCGGTCATGCGGGCTCAAATTGGTCGAAGTGCACAGCAGCGATCGGGTCGCGTGCAACGCGTCTGATAAAGCATTCTCCCAAGAACTTTCCGGTAGTTTACGCGTAGCTAGTAATAATTTTATCGATCTCCATAGTGTTTGATTCATCCGTTCACACTGTGCGTTTCCAGTAGGATGATAAGGTGTCGATCTGCTCGTTGCCACACCTTTCCCTCCAAGAAAGACAGTTAATTCTTTTGAGAGGAATGATTTTGCACGGTCTTTATGAACGTATTCGGGGACACCCACAAGACAAAATAGGTCAGTCAAACAGTTAATGACAGTGCTCGAAGTCATCTCACGACAAGCATACGCAAACGGAAATCTGCTATACTCATCTACTATCACGAGCAGGTACTTTTTCGGCCCTTCTACCGGTCCTTTAAAATCAAGACTGATCCGTTCCCAAGGCCTTGTAGCTTTAATGAGATGATTTGACTTGGACGGAGTAAAAAAGCGAGGTTTGATTTCCGAGCAAATCCTGCAATCATGGCAAGTCTTTTTGACGTCCTCCATGGAGAATGGCAAATTCTTTGAACGAACGAAATGGTAGAGTCTTCGAACTCCAGGGTGAGCGAGTGCTTGATGTACGTCTTCTAAAGACATTCCACTATTATAGGCGGAGTAACACACTCTAGACAGAGTATCAGGTCCCACATTTTCTTTTCCAGCACGATGCACTATCTCATATTTAAATGCGCTTAGCTCGAATTTCCATAAAGATAATTTAGTATTTTTAATCTTGCTAGGGTGACTTTTCCTGAAGATGAATGATAGCGCTTTTTGATCAGTGATGAGTCTAAATTGGTTTCGGTGTAGTAAATATCCCCATCTCCGGATAGCTTCAATAATGGCATAAGCTTCTTTTTCAATTGCAGTATATTTAGATTCACTTTTAGAGAGTGTTCGCGACATGAATGCAACCGGTCGACCCCTCTGACTAAGAATGGCTGCGATTGCTACCTCGGAGGCATCAGTCTCAACTTGAAAGGGTTCGTCGTCATAAATGCAACAGAGGCAAGCTTTCAGCAAGTCGTTTTTAAGGCGTTTAATACAGTCCAACTCAGCCCCCATTAGCGAAAATTTGCAATTAGCGTATAGGGGCTTAATCTTGTCGGAGAACGAAGGAATCCATTTAGAATAGTAGGCGAACATCCCTAGACATCGTTTAAGTGACTTGGGGTCATGCGGAACAGGCATCTCTATAAGAGGCTTCAAATGACAAGGATCAGGTCTGATCCTATTATGCGACACCAAGTGGCCCAAGAGTGAGAGCTCGGAAACGGAAAAGAGACACTTTTTCTTGTTCAAAGTAAGAGATGCTGATCTTGAAGCAGCCATGAAAGCCTCGAGTCTCTCGTCATGTTCTTGCTGATTTCGCCCATAAATAGTGACGTCGTCGAGGTAAGCCACGGTACCAGTCAAGTTGTGTTCTTTGATAAAACTGTCGATGAACCTTTGGAAGGCAGCAACGCCATTGGTTACTCCGAAAGGCAATCTCTTGAACTGGTATAAAGCTCCGTCAGCCTCAAAAGCGGTATACGGTCTATCAGAGTAGTTGAGAGGTACTTGATGATACGCCGATTTGAGGTCAATCGTGCTGTACACTACTCCTTTTGCTACCGTATTCACAATGTTTTCAATCTTCGGCAAAGGGTAGGCGTCTAAAGGAGTATAGCGGTTTATTGTTCGGGAGTAGTCTATTACTAGACGTTTCTTGTGACGAACATCCTTCGTAACCAAAACCTGAGCTCTTCAAGGAGAAACAGAACTCTCGATAATTCCTTCTTTGAGAAGCTCTGAAATTTGACCTTTAATGAAAGAACGATCCTCGGAGCTGTAATTTCTCGACTTGATAGCAATAGGTCGGACGTTCGGATCAACAAATTTGAAAATATCTGGGCATGTGATGTCCGCAGCAGATACAGCGCAGCGGCGGGACGTAATCGTGCTCCTATCGATCACCAAGCTAGGTAGCCCTCCATTAAATTTAAAGGTCACATGTTTGTGATTCTTGAGGAATTGCAGGCCCAAAATAACATCAGCGCATAAATTGTTCACGACGCCGAATCGGATGTGTTTATATACCCGATCTTTAATCGAAAAGGTGCAGTGCACATACCCGTCAATCTTGGTGGTCAAATCCTTTGAAGCTAAAGTAATTACAGATTTCGGACCCAAGGGTGATAATAGCAGTAATTTCGCAAGATCAGCAGTCATGTAACACTCACATGCACCAGAGTCAATGAGAGCGTCGATCTCTAGTTTCCTTATTTTGATAATTACGGAGGACTCCTTCAAAGATGATGGGATTTCTGTCACTAGCGAAGCGATAGCATGACTATCGGTAAAAGCGGAAGCCGTCGTTTCAGTTCTGTCGTACGACCGGCATACCTTTCCGACGTGACCTTTACGACCGCATCGTGGACAAATACTATCCTTCGCCGGACAATGCCGCCGTCCGAATGTATGAGAGCCACCACACCAGTAACAACTCTTAGGCCGTACTCTTCCAGTGGAGCCCGCAGCAGCGAAGTCTAGTCGATCAGTAGGTAGATTGCTATTACAAACTGATTGGATAGGCGTTTTAAAGGAAACGTTGTCCTGTTCTGGAAGCGAATTAACGTGGATTGATTGATACGTTGATGAGAAAGTCTGAGCTCGTTCAAGCGAATCCGCTATTTGAATCGCCTTATCTAGTGTAAGGTCGTCGTGTTCAAGCAAACGAAGACGTATGCCAGAAGAACGCAGTCCGGCAATCAAGGCATCCCGTACGGCTTCTTGAAGATGTTGTTCCGCAGTGACTTGGTTAAACATGCAGTCCCTGGATAGGGAGATTAACTTCCGAGAAAACTCAGTAACCGACTGCCCAATCTCTTGACTAGTTGTAGCGAGTAAGTGTCTTGCGTATATAACATTAATCTTCTTTTCGTAAAGTTTTTCCAGAGCATCCATAGCTGACTCATACGTAGAGTGATGCTCTATCATAGCGAATACGTTAGGTGAGATATAGCCGTGCAGTATACCTAGTTTATCAATAGCTGGAGGTACCGGGCTATCAGCATCAGGACTTGGTTCGGAAGCGGACGTTGCAGTTGAGGTTCTAAGAGCAACAGCATTCAAGAAATTTAACAGCATCTTTCGCCAATGGTTGAACACTTTCTCCGATTCCGTAGCACTCGGCAACACGTCCAACACAGGTACACGAATGTACTTCTCATGAGAAAAAGCCATTTCAGTTAATAAAATTGTCGTGACCTATAGCAGAAACTAGACGAAGGTTTCCTAGGCTTTTATTAACTGAAATTCCAACGTAACTGAACAGAAGACAAGACCATTATTAATCCTAAGCACGCAATCCGAACAATCGAGGACAACCGTCCCACAGCACATCCGAAATAGAATGAATGAACAAACACACCACAAACACATTACAAAACACAACGCCACCAAGTGACCGAAGTACCGGAGCGTAACTAC